>CM076579.1:1327670944-1327874847 GCA_034641835.2 Pinus albicaulis
TCTGAGAAATGTATTGATAGAAGCAAGAAGGAGATCGTGGAAATAAATAAGGAGGAGAACGCATAACTTCTACCGCGAAATTTAAAATCCTCCCAGGAAAAACGAATGTACCCTGCGACATAAATACGCTCGAAACAGTGCCAGCGTTGCTTGCCTCCAAGATCGAGCGCACACTCAAGCCAAACGGCGTCGCAGTGATGCTGGTCTCCCCGCGACGTCCAAACATGGGAAAGCCCTCCAACCTTATGCATTATCTGAGCCCTGTGGTTGCCCTCTTCAAATGCTCTGATGTCATTCATGTGAACACGTCCGGGTCGCCTAATTCCCAGAAAATCACCGTGATTGCTCTGCGTAAGCAGCCTTCTAAGCCGCTGGGATTGATTAACGAGCATCCGCGCTCTGAGTAGAACAGAATATTAACTAAACTGGCGGACCAGGACCATCCAAGCTCTAATCAGAACAGACGCTTAACTAAACTGGCGGAGCAGGACCATCGTGGCAAAAGCTAATTGGTTCCATGCGCATAGCGAAACGGGTTCTCATTGGCTGGGGTGAACAGTGTTTGCTCACCCCAAGCCCGCAATGGAAAACGCTTCCAGCGTAATTAAATAAGTCCATACCAAAACCCTAGAAAATTCGCATCAGTGAATATTTGGTTACATTGAAAAAAAAGAGAGAAAAGTTTCAGACACAGAAATCATTTTTTGAAATTCATCTTAAAGCCATGTATCAACCTCATTGAAATAAGCTATAACCACCGAAAACACAAATAAAATAAGTAAAGCTTGACTACTTAATAATATTTACTAATCAACCACATTAGAACATCCTCCTTATCCATTCATTCCTCAATCCATCAATCCTTACCTCATTCATTGGTGAAGCCAACGATTCCAGCCATCCATCCCACGAAGAGCAATCTATTTTGATATTTCACTGGCGAGATTTTCACCATAGTGGAAATATCAATCGAGCCGCCTGGATGAAGGTGAGCAGGTAAAGGCTGAAGGACAATGACAAATTAATATAGATCACTATAGCCAAATTCGGAGTTCTTGAACATGTTTTCTGCTCCGAATTGCAGCGAAAGCTCCGAATCAGGAGAAGAAGATTTCAAATAAAGATAAAAAAAGAGTGAACCCAGATCTGATATAATAAATTCGGGTTAAAAATCTAGTGAAGTGGATAGAAGAATTGAATGTCAAAGAAGGATATGGAATCTGCGGCGAAATCATACAAATTATGAGCAGAGAAGGAACACCGAACTCTGTCCCAAACCATGGCAAGGAGAATATCGGCGGGAAAATAAATTTTAATAGGTCGATTTAAATTTTATAGTAGCCACCAAATTAGATTTTAATAGGTATTCAAATAAATTGCTATGGTCTCTTAGGTTTTCATCAAGTTTTATTTTTATGTGAGTAAAAATAATGTTAAACTAATTAGAGTATTAATCAAAATTATATTATACTCCTTTAATATAAGTAAGAATCCTAATTAATCAACCTTGAAGGTAGTGAAAATTATCTTTAAATCTATGAATAATGTTATCAATAAATTTAAGTAGGTATAGTTAGTTTCTTATTTTTGAGGAAGTTCATTTAGAGCTTAAAAATACCCAATTAGAAGGCCGTCACATGTGTTGTTAAGAGAGACATGGGATAAATTTTGATTAAAGGAATTAAGGGGTACAATAAGATCAATGTATAGCACCTACTCAAATCACCAAGAATATATCCAAACCATCAAGATGACACACTTCTCTGAGAAAAATTATGAAACACCATGGAATAACTCAGATTAAAACTTATAGTCAATCAATCAATAGTTAGAACATAGTGTTTAAGTGAACACAAAAAAAATTGTACACATTGGACATAATATCATATACAAATGGATCATACATATCCAACTAAATGTGGTAGCTAAAGGAACTTCTTCCTACACATAGTGTCCTAGATAGCTAAGGCAAGGTGTCATCAAACCAATGATACATTCATGAATTACATATAGATCCATATACCTTAGATGAAAAATGATCAATGTGACAAGAATCGTAGGGGTTGAGATGACAATCAAATTTTAAAATATCCTCTAAAAGCCCATATAGAAAATGAGGTAACATATCCTATGACATCCAACTTGTCATATATGGTGGGAAAACCTTAAAGTATATCTGAAGAAAGATGTCTCGTTGAGGTCTAGGTCAAGAAGAGGTACAATGCCTCACTAATTTGGTAGTTGAAGAAGTTTAAATCTTGGTTTGTCAATTTGGCCCTAAGTAGGCAGAGCAATATAGAAGGAGGTGACCCCCTTGGAAGAGTTCTAAAGGGGAAGGGCACATAAGAACTTATATAAAGATCTAAATCCAAGTACCTCCCTCATAAAAAGTTCTAGACATGTATTTAAAGAATGTAGATAACGACTCGTCCTAATTTTGATAAAGACAATAGAACATCCCTTGAATCTGATAATAAATGGGGGCATCTACAAATGGAAACACTAGTAGATGTTATTAAGAAGAGGAAGGTCATTATGATTCGTTTCAACTCGACTCAAATGTAAACCCACTTTGAATGCACCAAGGGAGATATGAAGGGTAGCATCTGATACTCTTGAGTGTATGTGGTTAAACAAAAAGGTCCCCTTTCATTTGCATGAAGTGTTCCTTATACAAATCCATGTTACAGTCGAGGCCCTAAAAAGATGAAGTCCAAGTACATTGAATGTATTGTCTATAAATAACCTCTCTAACAACTTGACACAAACATATAATGATGTCATTTACATTTGAGGCGTAAATCACTTGAATTGTGTTACAACTTTAATCGCTCCCCAACAAAACTGTGCCATGCTTCCTTGTGATGATGCTTCAACCCTATTGGAGAACAACCTCACAATGTAAAAGGAATTTAAACATGTTATAACTTTAATAGTGCCCCACATTCACCCTTTGGCTCACTACCCATGGCTAATTTGAGGTTATTTCAAGCACTGATGTGGATAATATCATTTTATTTTCTCTTATGTATGGTATTCTACATTGACACAATTGAGTTTGTTTAACAAACAAAATATTTATATTGAGGGTTCACTCCTTGTGCATTAGGGCTAGACAGACCTTGTCTTTATGAGTGATCTATTCATTTCCAACTCCTTAGTCCTTCAAATTTTGCACGTCGTTAGGCCCAATACACCTACCCTTCTACCAGTCTTGTTTTCCTTCACAAGCACAAGACTTGGGGCTCTTCTTTGATAGTCACCTAACAACCCTCCAACTGTACTTGGACTGCCATTAATTTTCCCAACCATGGTCAATTATTTTACTAATCTAGTGCCCACAACACGGCCCTCATCTAGGGATCTTCAAAATTTCCACCTAATAGTGATTTGACTCCTCTCAAAATCACTATTTTTGTGTACCAATTTCTTTGTTATCCAATCTATGAACAAATCTGAACTACTCCTCCTATCATCCTTCTAACACTTTGTATATGCTTGAACTAGGGTCACAAAACATCCACTAAAAGTTGATTGACTAATTTTTTATAGCTTGCTTCAGATATCTGTCCAAAAATCTCTGGACAATCCACCAAAATCAACTCCTCTTCATGTCCATCCATTCCTCATAATATGCCACAATTATTCTACCCAATATTCTACTCAGGTTCCACCTTCCTTTGTATTTTCTATCTTCGCACATACTTCTGCAAACCATCTTCCAAATTTGTGGTATATATTGCAGAGATAAACCTCTCTCCAAGGGTCCCGACCCCTCTTCTTCTACACATATTTGTCACAGTATTAAGGGCATACCTTATGGATTGAACATGTTAGGAAACCTCCTTAACTACGGCATTATAATTCTATTCGAATTGTCTTAGAACAAACCCTATCCACCCATAGCAAAAATAACAACTCTTACCTCCATAAGAGACACAACCTAGCTCATATGGACCCATAGATTCTGGGAACTTCTTTAACTGAATTAGGGTTTAAGGGGTTAGGGTTAAGGGTTTATAGGTTTAGGGTTTAGGGGGTTAAATGGGTTAGGGGTTAGGGGTTGAGGGTTTAGAGGTTTATGGTTTAGGGGTTAAATGGATCAAGGGTTTAGAGGTTTATGGTTTAGGGGTTAAATGGGTCAGGGGTTTAGAGGTTTAGGGGGTTAAATGGGTTAGGGGTTGGGAATTAGTTTTTAAGGGGTTAGGGGTTAAGATGGGAGTTTCATTGGTCTCTGTTTCTGCACAATAGTTGCTTATTCTTTGCATCTCAATGTAACAATTTTGTATGTATTGTTGCTTGTTGCCATGTCTTCTTTATTTATTAATTTATACTATTTGTTAGCCATTGCTTTACATTTATTCATGAAAATGTCTATTGCAATCAAACCAAATGTATGTTCAATCTCCAGTTTCAAACTCAGCCACAGTGTTGTCACACAATTTAAGTCCGGAGAATAGCCATCTGATGAAGTCTTAATAAACAAACTGCACCTCATGACTACTTCAGAAAATCTTAAGTTCGAGTGTCCCACATTCATGAGAAATTTGGCTCTTATACTCTTGCTCCACCTGACTGTGTCCTGGAAATACCCTTGTTTATTGCAAAAACATCCTAATGTTGTCGACCTTGTCCCTTAACAGACTAAGGAAACATATGTGACTAAGAGGAATGGAAAGCACTACAAAGTTGAAGAGAGTACAAAAGACTAAGATGGTTTAAAGGATAAGCTTGAATTATAATGTAGCAGTGTTGAAACAACTAAAAGTTGTCCCAAACAAATAGTTGATAATGCGAAACCTTCTTCTGTACCAGTCAAGCAAGACTACATTCATGTGAGAGCAAGAAGAGGCCAAGCGACTGATAGGCATAGCCTGGAAGATAGGGTATGGTTCCCTCTTTTTGATGAAATATTTGATCTACATTTTGTCTATCAAAGATTAACCATTTTAACCTTGCCAACAAGGCGTAATTAACCCAATCGTAGGTCCCACTATGTCATGATATATATTAACTCTAGATATATATGAGAAAGAATAATAAAGACATAGATTGATAGAGGTGGTGAGACAAGGGGAGTCACAAGGGAGAGATGGAGATAAACTGAAGGAGAGGGGAGAGAAGGAATGGAGAGAGAGAGAGAGAGGGAGAGGAGTGAGAGAGGTAGAGAAGGGTAAGAGAGGGATATAGTGACACAAAGATGGAAGGGGGGCAGAAAGAAGGATAGAGGGAGGGATATAGTGAGAGGATTGGAGGGTCGAGAGAGAGAGAGAGGGGAAGAGAGAGTGAGGTAGGAGAGAAAGGGAGAGAGAAGAAGTACAATGTATTAAAACAATAAATATATTAGGCCCACTCTACACAAATCTGCAATCTGAGAATTCAGGATAAAAAGAGTAGGCTCCAACAACAATTGCATAGAAGTCTTTATTACTCAAATAGAAGAATGTCACAGCAAGTTGTCATCTCACAAAAGCTCCTACTACAACCTACAAGCTAACAATACTCACTCTTATTATCTATTTCTACAAATTTCTAACTAATGTGCCCATCCTTTTCATTTATAAGTTAAGAGAAGGTGATGTTAGAAAACAGGCTAATGATAGCGTTAGTGGTGCATCTCCCTTGAGCATGAGAAACTCCCTCATAAATTTGCCTTGTATGCAAGGCTTTTCTTTTAGAGTAGTGCATTATCATAGTAGATATAACTCCTCTCCTGAAGGTGCCTCATTCCATAAGTGTGCACTCATGAATGCACCTGAGATGATGGTGTTAATCTCCTCAACTAGTGTGCCATACTTGGTGGGTGTGACCCAACAACTAATTCGTCTATCCTCGAAGGTGTCATTATAAGCTTCTAGTTGTATTTAAGAATCTTTCAGACTGGTGTACCACAATCCAGCTATGCAATCTTGGTGCTGCTCAACTTCTCAAGGCTGAGGTGAGACCAACTCGGACCAACTAGGTAATCTAACACTCTTGAGAAAAAAAAAAATCCAATAACCCAAGATTCTTCCCCAACTTGTCAAACTTCCCCTTTGTTAGGAGCTTTGTCAAACTATTAACCGTATGCAACTTTTTCAGAATGTGGTCCAACACTACTAACTCCCTAATGAACTTGGAATCTTATGAAATTGTATTGAATATCAATGTGTTTGAAATGGTCATGACACTTTGGATTTTCATAGAGCTTGATGTAACTTTGATTCTCACAAGAGACAATATTGGGCTTCAACAACTGATTGGTTGACTCTACAATCAAGTTGAAAATCTAGATAGCTTCATAATAAGTATATGAAACTACCATATACTTTGCTTCAGTGGAACTGAATGCAATTTTTTCTTTCTTCTTGTTGATTTAATAAAAATGATTTATAAAATGATAATAATGATGTTTAAAATGAGCCTTATGATGGTCTATTTATACACATTGATTGTTCACGAGGTATAGGGGTATGTTTATAACATCACTGCCCTTGAAAGCACAGTAATTAGAATTTTCTTTAGTTAAGCACATTTTTGTGGTGGAATGAAGTTTATCAGATATCTATTTATACTTTGTAGAGGTTTGACTTTCTTTGTCCTTGGAGTGTTGGTGAGGTTTCTTTGTATTTTTTGCATCATAGTCTAAAGTCTTTTGACCTAATTGTTTAACATGAAAGCTTTATGCTTATTGGCAATATATTTGAAATACCTGCATGATCAAGAAACTGTTATGGTTAATTAAATTACTAATTAGGTACTATAGAAAGAGGATGATGTTGAGAGGGCTTGCCTGGGTGACTCTGGGAGCAACCCGAAGGTGGTCAGACAAAGCTCTTCTAAGTTACAAATCTGAAGAGAAAAAACTGGTGATGTATATGTGGTTGCTCAACCTGCGCTGTATGGAAAATCTTGGCTGAGAGTGTTTACCTTTCTGTGTCTTCACGAAAGTAGGTTGTCCGGTCACATAATAAGATCATGACTACATGTAGGTGATGGTTCTTTAGTAAGTTCTTAGCCTTATCTTCAGAATGGCTAACAGAGAGGATCAGGTTTGAATACAGGATATAATTTGATGAATTTGGAGATTTAGAGTTGAAGAAAAAATTGTGGTGATGTTTGGATGGGTGCTAATTTGTAGGGTTTTCCATTTTTATAATTTTCTTTGTTGTGCTTTCTACCATGCTACCTAGTTGCTTTCATGTTTCCCTAGCATTTTAACTTTTTCGATTTTTATCTCTCTATTGTTTCTTGCCCAATTTGAAATGTCATCCTTATTTGGTAGGTTTTTTCTTCAATATAGTGTGAATATTTTTCCATCACACAGCTTCTGTGGGGTTTGTCTACGCAAATAGCTTGTAAGGTCCATTCATCGGGGTATTTGATGAAATAAAATGATTATCGATGATCACCAACTAATGGTACCTGCAGAGATTTACTCTAACAATTCTATAGTTTTCTTGTGCCAACAATTATACAACATTTTAACCTCATGAATTAGTCTCCTCTGTTCTCTTAGCTGATTCTATAAGCACTTATTGCTATTGTCGAAGCTTTTACTCTCTAGTCCCATTGAGCTGTTTCATTTTTGTGTGGACATTGATCTATTTTCATTTCATTTCTTCAATTTTTTTGACTGTTATGTGTTGCCTTTGGCCAGTGCCTTCTTTCTTACCTATGCTTTTTCTGCTTAAGCATTCCAGCCAGCCAGAGAAACAGGGGTAGCAAGAGCCACGCAGTCCGGCCAGAGCCCAGCAGGGGCAGCGCAGAGGCAGCAGGAGCCATGCAGGGTTGACGCAGGCCTAGTCAGGGCAGTGCAGGGGCAGTGTAAGCCCTTTAAGTGTGACGCAATCCCTTACTGAGCAGCACAGAGGCCGACACAGGCCAGTTAGGCTGACATAGAGGGATTCAGAGCAGCGTATTACTAACGTTTTTATTTCTCTATTGGGTGAACCAGTTTTGGTGCCCAGGATTGTTGTACTTGGATTTTGCATAATAATGAAAACCCTCCAGAGCTAGCTGCACCGGTTTTCCCACATTGGGTTTTTTCCAGGGATAGTTGTCTAGAAAATCTGTGTGTCACTTTTTCTATGAGCATGTTATTCAATATTTGATCTGTATGTGTAGGTTGCTAGTTGTATTTACTATTTACTTCGTTAATTTATTGAATATTTCATAAATTAACTTGTAACTTAATTCAAGTAGGAGAAGTAAATCAAGATAATGTAATAGGGTTTCTTATATTAAGAAATTTTCACATTCCCTAGGTCTAGCCCCATTAGGTCACCTAGGGCAACAATTTCCCAGGAATCTAGCTAGAGGAAAAATTTTATCTCCTAGAGGCAGCTGTGTTGCTGGGTGCCCTCACTCTCCTCAGAACATGGGCCAATTCCGATGGTGGAATCTCCAGATACCTCAAGCCCTAGCTCTAGGATCAAGTTTTTCCTAGGTGTTCCCAAGGATAGAACCTAGTAGGATCAATTTGACCTATCGAAGTAAAAACACTTATCTGATCCTTTCCCATCACCTTATCTAGGATAGGAACATCATTGGTTGCTAAATTCCATCCCCGAACCTAGGTTGGGTCCACTTGGCCCCATGTGATCCCATTTGGTGTCAAAGGCCTTTCATCAAGGACCATTTGGGAATCCAAGTTCCCAAAGGATTTTAGGGATTGAGAACTTCCTTCATAAGTCTTATTCTTCTCCCTCAGCCCTTCAATCCCCCTCCTCTCTCCCTAGAAGATAATTCCCTTGCTTAAAAGGAAAGCAATTCCCACTCTTTATTTTATCTTAGGGAAAGGTTTTCGAGGGTCACTTCCCACCTATTCATTGACCTATACTCTACAAGTGACTTCCTAAACTATCGGGACTCCACCCATCGGAGAAAGTCCGTGAAGAGCAAGGAGCCTTCCTTCAGCCTGCCTTGCACACGCAATTCCTATGGAATTATCTCCATATTAATAAGGAAAATCAACCTTCCTTGATTGCGCAATCCATCATGGCATCCCAATGACTTTATAGTTGCACATGGGAAATTTTCTATAAATGCAACTAATAGTTATGTTCCTCTAAACTGTGTTACAATATGCCAAATGTTTTTAACATCTTCAATTTGCCATATCCACCATTTGTTTGACATTTAAACACCGATGCACCACCAAATTTTGAACGGCCCGAGCCATGTCTGAACGGCCCAGCGCCCGTCGCCTAATGTTAAGTCTGAACGGCCCGGTGTTACCTCTGAATGCGGCACCCGAGGTCTCAAACACTTTATCCAAGCATTTAAACATTGGTAAGCTATCCCTACACACATCTTAGGCTCATATGCTCATGATCTTTCGTTAGCATCCATTTCAAAAACAGGTTTAAGCCTCTGCAACGCCTAACTTTGAACGGCCCGGTGCCCGGTGTTGCTCATGAACGGCCCGATGCCCAGTGTTGCTCCTGAACGCCCAGTGTTACTCCTGAACGAGGCGCCTGTAAAACTTTTGCCATCCATTGACTACTCAAGAAGTGGAAAAGGTCTCTACCACCTGCCCTCTAATCTTTCCCTCATCATTTCTCATTTTCAATCATTGAAATTGCCATTCTTAGCCTCTGCATTGCCCATTCCTGAACGACCTGGGCCACCTATGAACGGCCCGGCGCCCAGGCCACTGTTGAATGTGGTCCTGCCCGCTTGGGCTGCTGCTAAATCCATCATCTCATACATCTGCAAAGCGGTTTTCTTCACACGAATATCTCACCCTCCACGTATCAAACTCTACATATCATTTTCACCTCTCCTGGTTCATCCCTACAGGCTTATTTTTGAACGGCTCAGGTCACCCCTGAACTTCCCAGCGCCCGGGAGCTCGAGCCACCAGCAACACAGTTTTTCAAAAGATGCCAAAGTCAAGTTTTTAGCAGAAAGACACCCCCAAGTGCATCAAGAGACTTTTATAAATAGGATGAAGGAAGTCTTCTACTATGATTACAGAGGACATAAAACAGTGAAAGAGAGAATGGTTATTGTGTCACTTTGAAAGAGATTTTCTTTCTATAAATGGCTAGGGATATGCATAGTCTCTAAAAGAAAAACATCAGTTTGATTAGAAGTTTTTCAATTAGTTTGAAAGATTATTTAAAACAATGTTTTAAATGAGTCCCTTTTGTCTCAAATAAACCACAGAGAAACAGTGAAAGGGAAGAGGGTTAATGTGCAAATTTGAAAGTCCTTTTTGTGCTATGAGATAGCTAAGACTACACACAGTTGATAGAAGGAAAAACAGAGTTTGTTTGTAGAGGTCTTCAAATCAGTTTAAAGGGTGTCCTAACAATGTTTTCAAAAGAGCACACCTTGTTTGCTAAATCAAAGATCAACACAATGATTGGGGAAGAGGTTGTATTAGTTTGAAAAAAGTCTTGTTTACCTTTTAAAAACAATGATAGCAAAGGGGCAGTGTTTAAAGGGGAAGGGTTTTCATGCCAAAACAAAAGGAAATTCCTTTTGAACAAAAACCACAAACATATCTTGTTTAAAACCTTTTGTTCAAACACAATGATAAAAATTGATTTTGTTCTCATTTGACAAATACTTGTTTGCTAGCATCAAAGAAACACATTGATTTGCAAGGAGTAAAAGGTGTCTTGGTTGAAGATTTTTTCCAATGATCATTTCAAAAGTTTGTCTTGGTAAGTCAATGAAGAGTATTAGAAGCAACGAGCGCTACAAAAAGCCAAATTAGTTTGCCCAAAGGAAATTGAAGGATGCATAAGAAAAACTCAAAATCGCCCAAAGAGGGCGCCCGACGGAAAAAGAGGAAAAAGACACCTCTGGGCTTGGAATTTTGGCCCGAGCTTCTAGACATGTTTCTAAAAATCCTTGAGGGACTTGCTCACCAAAATTGAGCAAATTTCGACATGTTCTTGTTTTTTGACATTTTTGGGCCTAATTGCATAAAACCATGGGCGCCGCCATTTTTGTTTGGAGAATCCTCAACTATTGAGAGTGGTACCATTGGATGAACTAAATTTAGGGGCATCTACTCAGAAATTTTCAGATCAATTGAAGATGTTTTGGTCCCCCAAAGAGGCAAAGAACACTCACTTTTTCGACACTCTGCCCACATATCAACAAGGCCTATTTTTTGGTTTTTTTTTACTCAGTTCAGTATTTGATAGACTTCCAGGCATCAGTTCGGGAAAATTCAGGTTGTTCCAAAAATTAGACATCCAAGGCTTTCCAACGAGCTATCACGGGCCTCATTTCAACATCGGGAAGACCTTCAAAAGTCTTTCGAAAGACAGGCAATTTTCTGCTGATGCGCCCTTGTGGCATTTTGACCAAAAAAGGCAGTTTTCTGAAGTGGCCTCTCCAAATGTGCGTTAAGCTATTTTGGGACATTGTCAGTCATAAAAAGTCAAATTTATTCCCCTTTTTAGCATTTTGAGATATTTTATTGGATATTTTGTGCCTTGGGCTTTGCAAAGCCTCAAGGACAAGATAAGATATTTGTTTTTGAGCCAATGACTAGCTAGTTGCCTTGGTTGGTTTTCCTCCTCTTTGGCCTATATATTCCAAGAGGATTCATTGTAATAGCAGGCAGAACTTGATGTTAGAGAGAAATACAAAAGCACTATGAGCTTTGAAGAAACACTTGTCTTGTGATGTTGATGATCTCTTTCTTGACTTGGATGGTGGAGAAGGATTGTATGTAGGATTCCATGGCTTGGTGAATGGTATAGTGTTCTTATTTTGTTTATGTTTCCTCTATTTCACATATATTTCCATGCTTCTTGCTTGTTGTAGTTCAGTAAAGCTAAGTTTGAGACATGCCCATGGAGGCACCTCAAGTTTCCTGATTCATTTGCAGCTTCTATGTTTTCTTCCTTCTTAGTCATATCAAAGAATTCTTAACTGCTCTTTGATCACTAAGAACTTGTTTATTTATTTAATTAATGGTTGTTATGCATGCTAAATATGATTCACGGTATGCCCTGCTTACTCATGGCTAGTCAAATCTCCGTCTCTGAAATCTCTCTTTGAATGGTTGATTGTCTTAGTTGAACAAAGGAGGTCTTGTTTTGATCTTGCCCTTTGCCTAAAACTTTGCATTCTTGCTTTCAAAGTTCCCAATAGCTCAAAATATGATGTCTAGGAGTTCCCTCTTCATATATTGAGTTGTTTGTCCATCTTGTTTGTTTTCCCAAAGTATGAAGGTGATTTCCCAAAGTTAGAGGGTCTTATACTTCTATGCATCACCTGAATGTTTATTTTACGCATTGATTAGTTATTGTTTCGTTCATAGAGGACCATGGTTAGCCCTAACTTATGAATGCTTGCTAATTAATTATTCATGTTTAGAACCTCTTCGTTATTCATAAACTTATTGTTCATCCCATTTCATTTTCGCCCAAAGAATCTATTCATCTCGATCAAATCGGCCCTACAGTCATACCTTATCCGTCATTAAGACTATCTTGACCTCATGTGACACCATAGCCCAATTGTTTTGAAATCTCCGTATCTATTTATCCTTTCAGTTAGTTTTCCCTCAACAACTAAAACAAACCAAAAATATACTTCATAACTAGCCTAACATCTAAAAACAAACTAAGCAAACAAGCACACATCCTTGCACATAATAGAGAGAGCCCTCTCTGAGTCCAAGAAGGCTAGGTCCTAGGACTGCAAAGTTGGTCTGATGTTACCCTGTCATTTGAATCGCCAATCTACCAAATCACAGGACACTAACACTATCTAACTGATCCTTCCTACTACTGCTGTACTGTGGGCTCCTCGTAGCCAGGTTCGATCCATGAGACACGCCATCTCAATGGACCTTGCCCAAATTTCTTATCTTGGGATTATGTCTACACATAACCCCACCTTACACCTCGAGGTATGGCTGCTCCCTCTTCCCATCTGGCTCGAAATTTCCCCCTCATGGAGGTCTCTGCTTGAGTGGATGCTTCCACTCGGTCTCCTCTCTGCTTCTCCAATTGTGGCAGCTACTCCACAACCTTCTAATACTGATTCTCATGAGGATGCATGTTGAGAGGTAATTTATGCTCCCTCTAAACCACCAAGTCTCTAACTTCTGCCTTTCTCCTCAAAGCTTTGCATGCATCCGGTACCTCAAGTGCATATAGGTTCTTGACTCGCGCACAGTGTAATTGTCCCGAAGTTACAAAAAGTTTCTAAAAAAGAGTTGATTTTAAATCGATGATATCTCCCTCATCTGAGCTCCGATTTGAACGATTTTTTTTTTTCCATTTGGGTAGATTTTCGCAAGGAATCCAAATATTCTATTTGTTTTAGAAAATTTTACGCCAAAATATTCAAATATTCTCTACAAACTCGCCGCCCAAAAAATTTCTGCTCTAATACCATGTAGAAAATCTAACCAACGAGATTCAATCTGATCTTTTAATCTACTAAAACAAGATATTGAATCCTTCCTACAATTTACAAAAACAAAACATGATCGCACAATCATATATAAGTAAGAGAAATAAATTATCAATCGGACAACAACATGATGTATTTGGGGAAAGCAACTAATCAAAACCCCTCTATCTCTATTGTGTATTAAGTCAAGGAATCATGAAACAATACAATGCTTAATCTCTCATGAGATTCTCCAGCACTCTAGCAATTGTCTCCCATTGATCTAGGCAAACTCGGTCTAGTACTTAGCCAATTCTCATCCTTACTTCAGCCGGCCTTGCTCATGCAATTCCTAGGGAATTAACTCCTTATTAATTATGAAAATCAGTCTTCCTTGATTGCGTAATCCATCATGGCATCCCAATGAGTTTAAAATTGCAAATGGGAAACTTTCTCTGAATAAAACTGATAGTTATGTTCCCTTTAACCTCTGTCTCAACTGGGTATTCCTCGAAACTGACATGCATGCAACTATTAATAGTGAATTATCAGTTATTTGATTGATCACTCATTGTGAATTAAATCTAATTTAATTCAATGGACCTCTCACTAGCTCATCACTCAGTTAGAACTAGTTAAATTGATTTTAACTCATTTAATTGAGTTAATTACACTTGCACCCCACTAATGCATCAACTTCAACTGGACCCCAAAATATTAGAATCCCTCTAGATGCCTCATATTAGACCCTCAACTCGAATTTCTTGAGCTAACTCGCTCATCATGACTTAATTAACTAACACAAGTTGTTATGAGATGAAATTACAATTTATTGTCCAATTTATTTAAGGGAAAAATAAATTAGACGCCCCACATTCCTCACTCCTGGTGCATCAAAATTCCTCACCAGTGTGGGTGCATTTTTTTTTGTCCTTTATGGTTTCCAATCTCACTGTTTCTTGTTGCAAATTTCAACATTTCAGAATTTGATGTGGCCTTCACACAAAGACACCATTGAAATCACATGCCCAGATTCTCATGAGAAACTTCTCTTAAGCTTGATCTGCCAGAAAAGAACCAACAATATGCCATCCTACTTCCTAGCGCAAACTGACCATTAAGGTATGCAACATTCTTTTGAACCCTCACATGATGATCTTGCTCTTGGAGGATGATCATGACCTCCCTTTAGCAACCCTTACTCGACCCTCGTACTTGACCTAATTTAGGACTACATCTCTCTTCACCCCTTTGATGTGCCAGATAGTGGGAATACATGTCAAACATGCTAAGATGTGCCAAGTGATAAGGCATGCCAAGATGTGCAAGGGTGTGTCAATGCATGTCAGGGACTTTCAAGACAACAAAAGGGAGAAAAAGGTTAAACTACAAGGAAATGAACATATAACAGGGTTAATAAGTCATCAATTTACCTTTTCCAAGAGGGGCATGCTAGGCACACTAACACTAGGCGGCAATAGGTTCCAAGTGCAAAGTCTTAGTGCATTCTAAGTGCCAAGTATTCCTTTGTTTCTTCTCATCTACTTTCCAACAATTGATCATCACAAATAAATTTAATATTAAACCATGCTAAATCATACCAAGGCATTTCAACGTATTCCATACATGCTAAGACTTTCCAAGCGCCAACACGTGCCAAGCGCCAATATGTGTCAGGGACTAGTGTTATGCATGTTATGAAGTGGATGGGAATGTTGAAGAGTGCTAAGGTGTGCTAGAGAGTGATAATGCATGTTGATGAGTGTTAAGGAGTACTAGGAAAAAACATTAAGGGAGCACTAGGTAAAAATTCATGGAAGTTAATGAATATGAGGAACGTGTACTGCCAAAGACTAGTGTTAATGGTCAGTGTTAGTTGTCATGCCAAGGAGGGAGTGACAAGGTATGCTAAGCATTGGTAAGGCATGCTAGGGAATATCAAGGCATGTTAAGAATTACCAAAGTGTGCTTGGGAGTTCCAGGGTGTGCTAATTATATCATGTGCCAATTAATAGTGCCAAGATATGCCAATACATGCTAGGTGCTAAGGATGTGGCGCAAGGTGCCAGGGTATATCAATATGTGTCAAGGCAACAAAAGGAAGAACCAATAAGAGGGTTAATACGTCAGGACTTTATCTTTTTGAAAAGGGGCATGCTAGGCACACTAATAATAGGTCCCAATACATGCCAAGTGGCATTGTGTTCCAAGTGCTAATGTATGTCAATGCATTCAACCAAGGTGTTCTAGGGCATGCTAGGGACTATATGCAGCATGCAAACACATGCTAGGAGAGTTCCATGTTGTGTTAGCGCATGCCACCATGTGCTTGGGCGTCAATGTCATCAAAAGATGTTCTAGGTACAAATATGTTCCAAGACATGTGGGGTAATAAGAAATGTTAGTGTGTGCCAAAGCAGTAATTTAAGGTGTGCCCAGATTGTTGAGGATTGTTAGGTCTTTCTCATTAATAGAATTTTCAGAGCTCAATTATGTATTAAATAATATATTTCCTACACACAATAGTGGAACTTTATCTAAATGGAATTTGCTAGATAATAAACTTAATAGATATGAATCATGTGTTGACTCATAGGAAATCTCTATTCGACTAGTTATTACTTGAGGGAAATGATACACGCTTATTACTTCTTAAAAAATTGACTGACCCTAACCACTATGGCCTTGGACATATTATAAAAAATGCTCAACAATAATGGTATTAAATCTTCTGCAAAAACTCGAACGCCGTCTGGGGATCCCCTCCTCCTACCTAAGATTGCTATATAAGGGTAAGCAACTTATGAATCCCCTTCCCCTATCCTTTTACAGTATTCTTAAGGACACTTATATTGTGGCTACCTTTCGTTTAAGAGGTGGTTCCATTGGGCAGACCTCCTCTGCCCCTTCTTTCTCTTATAAAGATGCAGTCCGCAAAGACGCTGCCCACCCACAGTCTGCCAAACCAGCGGAGGCTCCCAAGCCTTTCTTGGTGGATAAAATGGAGGATACTCCCTCCATTGAAATCTCTCATCCATATCTGGATGATCAATATCAGACGTTTGCAGAAACAGCCATCATTTTCAGATTTAACGGACTATGGCCTCGTATGGCCGATCTATACCAGTGGCTTCACTCCAACTGGACCAAAAACTGCAAGGTCTTCTTCTGCTCGAAATGCTTCTTCATAGTCGCCTTTGCCTCCAGCGATGACTACAAGAAAGCCTTAATGGGAGGCCCTTGGTTCTGGGGATCAGCGGGACTTTTCCTCACCCCCTGGTTCCCTGATTTCGACCCCTCTTCAGCTGTCATCACCAAGTTGCCCATCTGGGTCCATCTTCCAAATCTCCCTGCTCATCTATGGCATTTCGCTGTCTTCCAAGGAATTGGGGATACATTAAGCCGCTTCTTGGCAATGAACACCTCTTGAGGGGAGAAAGGAATATATACTTTTGGCAGAATATGCGCAGAAATAGACATTAGTAAAAGGCTGCCTGATCAGATCAACCTAAAAGTTGGGGACTTTCATTGGACGCAAACTTTAGACTATGAGAACACTTCTTTCAGATGTCGCCATTGCCATCAAATGGGGCATCTTCAGAATACTTGTGCGACGTTCCTCGACAAAAAGAGGAACATCTCGCGCAAATCCAAATCCAAGAACTGGAAACCTTGTGATAGACCTCCAATGGATGACATAGATTCCTCTAGCTCTGATGAGGAGGATATAGAGGTGGAAGAGGAGAATCAGAACCCCCCAAGGGACGCGCCCCCAACACGCCCTGTTGATCCCACTGTTCCTCCGACTTCGCAGAAGCGCACTCATGAGTCTTCATCCTCAGATTCAGATAAGGAGACTCCTCCTTCTGCGCAGATTAGTTTGCAGGTGGTTCCCGCCCAGCCAGCTCATAATGGCTGGGTCACAGTCAGTAAAAAGAAAGGGAAAAAATGTCGATTGGGAGATTCTACCCATTCTGGGTCGACTCCCTAGTCTAGTTCTTTACTTTATGTACTTTCTGTTATCTTTTGCTTATGTCGTGGATGTTCATTGGGACTGAGGTTGATAGTCTATCATTTCCGGCTCCCTTGCTCTCTTTCTTCGCTTCTATGCAAGCTTTGATTGTACTATATTTCTTTACTTAATAGATTTAGTCTTACTGAGAAAAAAAAATGGTATTAAATCATTATCTTTTGACAAAAAATATATTAACAGGCACATAGAGTCATCAAAAACTCATTGGAATGATCAATGATGACGGACATTTTTTGATCGTCACCAAAAGTAACAAAAATAGCATTGGTGAGGGTCATTAAAATTTCGTCACTAGAAGTGTCACCAAAGAGAGAATTAGTGATAGGACTTTAACGACCCTCACCAAAAGCGAAATGTCTTTAGTGACGGACCATAAAGGACCATCACTATATACACTTATAGTGACGGTTTTTAGTGATCAATGATGACGGACATTTTTTGACCGTCACCAAAAGTAACAAAAAGAGCATCGGTGAGGGTCATTAAAAGTTCGTCACTAGAAGTGTCACCAAAGAGAGAATTAGTGATGGGCCTTTAACGACCCTCACCAAAAGTGTCATTGAAAATGTCTTTGGTGACGGACCATAAAGGACCATCACTATATACACTTACAATGACGATTTTTTAATGACCGTCCATATGTGATTATTGGTGACTTCACCTAAAGGTCCGTCACAAGCATGACCCTCACCAATGTGCTTTTTTCTTGTGCAGTGTATTACCTTTTTCTTCTTGATATGTCCTTCTATCTTGAGAGTTTGAGTAGTGGTAATTCCTGCAAATGCATTACATGATATGGTCAGACTCATTTCTTCCTCTTCTAGGGTTGGTTCCTGGTGTATATCCTCTTCTTTTAAAGATTTGTGTTCATTTTCTTCTTCGTCTTCACAATGTATGTAAAATAGTTTCTTCTCAGCACAGTTATGACCTTTAGTGTATTTGCTATCACAACTATAGAAAATACATTTTTCTCTTTTTTCTTCCAATTTTTGTGGTATCAACCTTGTAGGTTGTGGAATTATAGGAGTAGCAACACTTCCATCTTTATGTATGTGAGTGATAGGCTTCCTTCTCGCCATAATTTTACATTCAATTTTTGTTGCCAACCTTAATGCCTATTCCAATGAATCAGGTTCCCAAACACAAAATTCATGTTGTATGTTATCCTTTAAAGTCCCTATGAAGACATCAATCCTATGTTCCTCTAAAATACCAGTTACCCTTATATTGAATTTTTGGAAGTCCTCAATGTGCTCCACCACTGAACCCTTTTGTTTGAGATTTATCAATTGGCTAAAGAAGTTGTTGCGTTTTGTATCCTCATAATGTGCTATCATTTCCTTCGTAAAAATTGACGACGTGACAATTTTTTTTACAGGAGAAAACCCATCGATACTATACAAATGTATTTTTTTCTAATTTTAAAGTTGCAATGCATACCTTTTGTGTGTTTTTCACATTATTGAGATCAAAATATTGCTCCATTTGTAATATCCATGTTATGGGATCCTTGTCATCAAACTTCCTCATATCCATCTTTGGAATACGGTGATTCTTCCATCCAACATTATAGTTTATGAAATTGTGATTAACATTTCTTTTTTTCTCATGATGAGTTTCCTCTACTATCTTTTCGCCATTAGGAAACGTTTCTTGTATCAAAATTTTCAAATATTCCATGTCTTCTTTTAGATCATTCTTCATGTTTTCCACATTGTATTTCATTTTTTCATCGATCTTAGCTTCCATTTCATCCATATTAGCTTCCATGGAATCCATCTTTGCTTCTATGCCAGCTTCCATTCCATCCATCTTATTTTGTATTTCTCTTTGTGAGAGATAAATTTGGTGCACTTGCTCTTGTAATTTTTATATGTCATGTCACATTTCTTCAACTTCATGAGTCATAGTAGAGACTTTTGAAGGCTTAGTGGGTGTTGAATTCTTTTTAGGTCAAATCTTAAAACCCAATACTGATATATATGCTACAATATGCCCTTGGAGTTAATTCAAACTGATTTTTCACACAAGAATTATGCAATTCGAAAAAAAATACCTTCCTTTTTGTTACTTTTGAGGATCTCGAGATTGAAACTGAATTATCTCTATGATTTTGGATCTTCAATATCTAAAATTTTCCCCTATATTAGCCCTCTAAAGCTTCTATCAAATGGAATAGGTCTGACCTGATTTGGATTCTTCAAATAAAAGTTATACCCAATCTCCCACAATGACCTAATTATGGATTGGTTCAGCAAATCGAGCTTGTACGATGTGCCACGTGTCACTGTTTCCTCCTTTGGCTTTGAAATTGATACAGAGGACACTTCGATCCATCTATTGATCGCCACTTTTTACATAATTCAAATCTGATTCTCAAAGAGAGAGTTATGATGATTTTCCCACAGTCACCTCTTTGAGATGAAATTCAGGAGCCTGAAACAACTCTAACTTACACAGATGATATGTCAGAAAATATTGCGAATGAAGCTCTAACATATTTCCATGATATTCCTCATGATTTAAACTTCACTGTGTAAAAAATTTCAGCTTTTGAACCATCGTAGAAGAAAATTTATAGTGAAAATTCCATGATGACTAGTTTAGGATAAATTCAGGAGCCTGCAAAAAGCCCTAACTTCTACAGATCATATCTCTGAAAATATTTCAAACCAAGATCTAAAATTTTTCCATGACGTTCCTCAATATTTCTTCTCTGTGCTCTAAAAATTTCATCTTCTAAACCTTCGTAGAAAGAACGTTATAGAAAAAATTCCATGATGAATTGTTTGGAGTAGCGAAACCCTCGAATCTAAAGCTCTGATACCAATTTTTATGAAACCAGCTCCAAAAATAGAAGAAAATAGAGATCAACGTCTTAGAAATAAGCCACTTTGAGGGGGAAACCTCCAATACATTACATAAATGAAGAATTCTTGGATGCTACAAATGACCAAAACCTCCTTCTATATATAGGATTCTATGTGGCCACAATATAATCCTAGCCAACTTAACAATAATAATGTAAGGGCGCAATAATAACAATATTAGGGTTACATGGGTACAACAATGACAATAAGTGGGCTACACTAATAACAATAAGGGACTAAAATAGTAATATAGGGACCTAACAGAAAATTATTCATAAGCCCCAAAACCTTGATCTCAAAATCAATTCCAAGCTTCCTCTTGCATTTCTTTATGAGGCCTAGTGAACCTACAAGAAGCAAGTTGTCCACATACAAGAAAAAAATGAGAACCTTACCCCCAACCACCAAGTAGTAGAGGCACATGCTTACATCACCCTTCATGAAGTCCATGCTCTCCAAGTACCTATCGATGCACTCATGTAATCCCTTGGGAGAATAATTGAGCCAGTATAAACATCTCTTAAATCTAAACACATTCAAATATTTGTTATGTGACATAAATCTCATTGGTTTTTCATTGTACTCCTCCTTACTGATTTCACCATTCAAGAAAATTGTCTTGACATACATCTGATTCCATTTGTGCTACTATTGAGATCACAACTCATGTATGAGTGTATCTTTTCATAGGACAAAAAGTATCCTTGCAATATATTCACTCTTTCTGAGTGAATCCCTTGGTCATGAATGTAGCCTTATATTTCTCAATGTTTCCATTTGCATTATGCTACATATTATAGATCCAGTGTGATCCAACCACTTCCATATCAGTTGGTACTAGTACAACCTCCCACACATTGTTCTTCTTGAATAATAAGTACTCCTCAACCATTACATCCTATCACAACTTTCCTTTGTGGCCTTCTGATAGGTAGAAGGCTCACTATCTACCAACAGCTAACTAATTCCATGTAGGTAGTGTACTTCCCTAGTTATCTCAACTATCTCCTATCCATCATAAGAGTCCCAAAAAAATTCTAAGAAACCTTAAGTTTCTATTTCACCTCACAGTTACTCTTGCCAAAAATGAAGTTAGGAATATCCAACTTTATATTTTAATAATGAATTTCCCTGAATTGTTGCATCTATTTGTCCATGGTCTACGAATACTTAGGAATTCATATACCTTAGCTAGTGCTTGTACATGTGATTATACTTGTAATTTAGTGCCCTTAATCCTATTACTTAACTCTAGGAGCTTCTGCTAGATACTCATTCTAATCATCAGTTGTTGGAAAATATCTAGACATCTTGTATGCCTTTTCCTCCATGAACTTAACATCTCTCCTAAAAATGTTTTTCTTGGTCCTTGGAATAAATATCTGATAAGCATTATGGGTTCTATAGTAACCAATGAAATAAAATTTCCCTAGATTATGATCTAACTTTGGATGGATGTCTCCTATAATGTGAAAATATGCTAAGCTAACAAATACTCTTAAATAAATTACATTTGGCTTCCTCCCTATAAATGCCTCATCAAGTGTCATCTTGCCAAGTGTTCTATGTAGGAACCTATTCTATATATAGAATTTTCTGCTACATGCCTCTTCCAATAAACAAAATGGCATATCCTATTCATACATCATCACTCTTCTGACCTCTGAAATAGAGTGGTTCTTCCTCCCAACAACCCCATTCTACTACGGGTTATGAGGAATTTTCCATTCCCTCCCGATCCTTACCATGGTACAAAAATCTTAGAATTCCTTACTCGTGTGCTCACCTCTGTTGTCTAAATAAAGATTCTAGATCTTCCTACCTATCGTGTTCTCCATTAGATCCTTAAACACCTCAAAGAAACTAAAAACCTCATCTTTCATCTTTAAGAAGTAGATCTACATCTTTGAGCAGAACTCATCAATAAAAGTGACAGTACTCATACTCCTGAGATATTTCATAAAAATTGGCCCACATATATCTGAATTCACTATGCCAACTGTCCCCTGTGATCTATTATCACTCCTTGGAAAGGATACTTTCAAAAAAATCTCCAACGCACATCTTATGAAAATATAATTGTGCTTCATGCTAACCTCTAAAAAACCTGTCACTATCTCACAAATAAATTTAAGTGATCCATGATGGATATGGTCCATTATTTTAGGAAATAAATGCCACTAATCCCTCATATTTCTTCTACTAACAAGTTCCTTAAAAGTATCGATTTGCAACCCATACAACTAGACACTCCTAACTCATGCTATTATAGGTGACATCCAATATTCGTCCTCCAATAACACCTATGCCTATCTAAAGAGGATATAAAACCATTTATCCTGAAGGATATATATGGATACCAGGTTCATCCCCAATACATGCACATGTAACACATCTTGAATAAGAATTGAATTTCCTCTCTCCCTCTGAAATATAACATTACCCCTTGCAAGAAGGTTGCACTTCAACTTTTTTCCCATCTGCACCTAAAATCTGACGTCCTACTCCTTATTACTAGAGAATTACTCTCTAACTCTTGTCATGTGGAATATCGGTCAACTATCCATATACTAGGCACCCTAGCTAGTTGAGTTAGATAGGTAAGAAATCAATGTGAATTTTTTATCCATCCTACTTGATAGATCATCTACTCTTGTTGAAGTTGTTTATTTCTTCTTACTCATATTTTTTGTAAGTGGAAAATAATTGAAATAATGTTTAAACTTGTGACAAACATAGTACTTGACCTTCCAAAGGTCGTTATTTTTCTTTTCTCCTTTTGGTCTCGATCCCTTGTTGGATTCCTTCTTCACCTTCCATTTTCCTGCTAGGGCTACATTTTATTGTTTCTCCTCAAATTTTACATATTTTTCATTGTTGCTACTACTACATTAACCAAGCTCAGTCTAATACCCTCTTGATTTAAATAACTCCATATGTGATCATGACTTGGTAAAGTGTGTCATTCATAAATCACCTGGAAAAATACATCCCACTTCCTAGAGACCCCATTCAATTCCACTCACACTAGCTTGACATCACTTGGATGATCTCCCACTCTAACTAACTTATCACTGAGAAGCCGAACTTTGGTGAGGTAGGATACTACTTCCTCACCCTTATGCATCTTAATAGTCCCCAAATTCACTCAGGGAATCATTTACCAAATTTTCGAAGCGTTCATGTACAGATTGAAATTGCATCCCACATCTCCTTCACTAGGTGCTTATCTATGATATGTGAGACTATAAGGTCCTTAAATACCTCGGGGATAATATTCTTGGCTTTTGAATTCTCCTTTATATATGTTTCTAGTTTTTTTGGATTTGTCAGTATTGCTATAACATTAGTTGCATACTTCTTCAATCCATGCTCAACCAAAAGAATAAACATTTTTTCTTTCCACACATAAATGTTAGAGGTTCCATCCAAAATATCATGATCTCTCAAATATGTCGTGGTCATTTATGAAAATATAGAATTATATTAAATCCTAAAATAAATATGGAAAATAGAAACTGGGTTCAAAAACCCTCTAAATTTCTCTTCATTTTCCTAAAGAAATCATCCATTTTCACTGAGATCTAATATGATGCCATGTGAAAATTTTAAAGTCGTCGTAGTTAACTAGTTATTATTCACCTATGGATGGATTATTTTTCTTATACAATTAATTGCAACCAATACTAAATAAAGCACTATTATAACTTCATAAAGAATAAATGAAATATCTGAAGTAAGAAAATTATTACACACTTAGACATAAATACTGAACACTATTATTATTAGATCATTGTCACTACACAAAACCTCCTGTGAGAAAAATGAATTCATGAATTCTCTAGATTAGTAATTTTATTACTCTTCAACAAAATACATGATGAAGAAATTATAGTCTATTGTTATAAATTACTAAATGTCGAACAAATCAATCATGTCACTTCTACAAGTCGATCTACACTCCTGGAAGAAATTCATCCTCCTCTAATCCATTTGGCTTCCCTCTAGATTATGAATTGGTCACACATGTGGCCTTGGCTCATGTTCTTCTCTAGAAACTTGCGCTGCTAATAAAATGAGCTTTTCCTCCTCTATATTTCAATATCAAGTAGAAATATCAACTTTCCTATACAAATAAGATACACTAACAATATATTTCCTTGCTTCAACAACTCGTCCTCTATGGAGCAATTCACAACACTATAAAATCAACTTGTCTCTACAAAACATTGATCTCCAAATAACTTAGGAATCAAATATGATAAATATCCTTCCGAAATCCTTTCTAAAAATACTATTTATCTTGGTTTATTGATGTCCATGTGTTGCCTTTGCACCATTGGTATCACTGTAAATCTGTATCTTAATGTGTTCTCTGAATTCCCATCAATTTCCTCTTATAATCTCTCATTGAAAAATGAATGACTACAATATAATCTCAATCAATAAATAATATCATATTGAACCCCTCTCATGATTTTTCTATATTTCGTTAGAAGAAAATCAATTTACCTCAATTAATTTAGATTAATTAAGCATTTCCCTAATTTTGACTTAAGAGAACTAATAAATTAGATAATTAATTCTAATCAAGGAATTCTCCTTAGAAGCCTTTTCTGGGTATTGAATAAACTGTTCTCCTTAACCTCATAGACACCATATGAGACTACAACATCTTTCTAAGCTACATAATCTAGCACAATTACCATGATATTATAATGCAAAAATGAGAAAAATGCTTACATTGATATTTCAATTATAATTTAAAATAGTAAGTACTTTCATAAAAAGAAGATAACATAATTTTTATATGGTTGTGTCCAAGTTTCATAGTGTTAGGAGAAATATGAAGAATTAGAGTCATTAATTGAAGAAAATAGATAACGATATCAAAAAATACTACAACTACTATCATGGATTTTAAGAGAAATTTCATCCGCTTAATTGGTACATTGTGTAAAGCTCTCTGTAAAACTAGATTATTTATATCTCTCATATGAAGATATTGGAAATGGATGTTAACAATGTTATGGGGATTTTATTGTTTACTAAAATTAATCGTCTCTTTCTTTCATGGTAAGGCATAGAAAGTAGCTAAGGTTGTAGGATGGAAATCAAGGGAAGTTGCAAGAATATAGGGATTGGGAAGCTATTAAGGAAGTTAGTGCTAGATGCAACTAAGGAATTTCCCATCAACTATGATTATTTATTATTAGGGGTTATTCTGTTAAAGAATTTAACTATTTTAAATATGGAAAAGTAAAGATATAGATTCATAATAGACATTCTCACAGGATCAATTATCTTTAGGAGAAAAACTATTTTATAATGTAAAATTGTTTCGATATTTGTTAGGTTTTTGGTTAATAATGATTTATAAATATCTCATTAATGTCTATGTGTATATACACTATATATAATTTTTCATTGTGACTCTTAATTTTTTATATTTTATTTTTTAATACATAAATGAATTGAATTGAATATCCCTTTTGTACACTTGGATTGTATATACTATACAATTTAAACTCACAATTCTAATACATCCTCAGCAGATGTGAAACAATATGAAGAAAAAAGGTATATGAAAAAATGTCAAAACCTAGAATATGATTACATGTTTTAAGCATAAAATTATTTATTTGTTTATTTATTTTATATATATATATATCAAATTTGTGATATTTTATTTATTTATTGACATTAAAATATATATTTGTATTGATATATTTTTATTTTTGCACCAAGATGTGTTCTATTAAATCGTATGTAACAAAGGTTATAATGTCTAATTGTGTTATATAAATATTTTGATTGAAACAAATTATATAAAATTTAAAATAAATTAAATTAAAATTAAAAAATTCTAACAAACTAATCATAATTTTTTTTTTTTAACCATAGTTTAGGTAAAATTGAGGTTATAAAGTCATTTTACAATTGAAAGTTTTGGGGCTTCATGTTTGACAACCATGTTTGTGAAATGGTATATATATAGTGTCAAAATGGACCAAATCTCTAGAGGAAATTTTTGCATTAAAAAATAAATTTTTCACGTCCAAATATTACAAGTTTTCACCTTGAGATATTTGATCCTAGTAAGCAATGATTTTTTTCCAATATAGGCTAATAAGTACAATATTACTCAAATCCACATATTAAATTTAAATGAAAAATACATTTGGAGTTGACTTTTTTTCATTATTTTTTATAATGCTAGAAGTGTGTGTATATATATAGAGTGGTAATGTGTGTGAATATATATATATATATATATATATATATATATATATATATATATATATATTATTTTGAATTTTATGATAAATTATTTTTAATAATACTCATTGTTATTTAAAGCTAAAATATAAGAATTTTTTGTTTTTTAATTATTGTTTATTTATGTAATGTTCATTTTTTTTTAAAATTTAATGGATTTATTTGTTTTTAAATTTATATGAAAGTATGTTAATTAATTTCCATATAAAATTATTTTATTTATAATTTGGGGTCATATTGAATTAATTTTACCATAACTTCTTCATATTGGTTATTCAGTTCATTGAGAGTTTCAACGTCTTTAATTAAAACTAATCAAATATGTACATTTATTTTGGATTCTTATTATAGTGAATATTGTTGTTTTTTCAAAAGGATTATTTCTTTTAATTTTATTTTAAAATAAAGTTATATGAAATTATGCTAATTATCTATATAAAAATGTTTTATTGATAATTTGGAGTCATAGTGAGTTAATTTTACCACAATTCCGGTTAGTGAGTACATTGAGAGTTTTAATGTTTTTAACTAAAACTAACCAAATATGTATATTAATTTTGGTTTCTTATTATAGTGCACATTGTTGTTTTTTCAAAATGAATATTTTTTTAAAATTTATTTTAAAAGCGACACATTTCAACTCTATCATTGAATAAATTACACATCTCATAACTAATATAACCACATAAATAAATGTGGTTGATATATGGGTATATCAATCATATGAAAAATTGTATTAGTAAATGTGATTGATACATGCCAAAAGGCATGTCTGGTAAGGATTTAATAATAATAATAATATACTCTAATTATCGTATATATGATTAATATTAAACCCTAGGATTAATATTATAAAATCTAGGATTAGTATTATAAGACATATGGAATATAAATCTTCAAATTAAGATTATAAACTCTAGGATTACTATTATAAACCCTAAGATGTGCTTGATATGTGCCAATGTATTTGATACACACCAATAAAATTCTATGATATAGGGTTTTAAAAATTATAATTATGATAACTATTTTATAATAATAATTATTATATTATTATTTTATATAATATATGAAATAATATTATTATATTATAACTATCCTATATTAGCATATTATTATAATTATTATCATAAATAGGATTTATATTACAAACCCCAACTTTATAAGCCATAATATTAATATTATAAATCATATGGATTATAAACCCTATGACTATTAATATAAATCCTAGGATTAATATTAAAAACCTTAAGATTTTGTTGTTTTGTAAATTAGAACCTTTTATTAGCTACAAATGTGAATATTTACATATGTATTGTAGATAATTCTATTTGTTTATCCCCAACAGGGTTTTTTGACTAGAGCACACTAACTAAGACAAACATTCCAAAAAGTATAAAAGCTAGATGACCTTAACCTAGAAAACCAACGATACCAAAGAACCATGAAAATGAACAAAACACGAATGCACATAGATAAACATCTAAAGTAACAGAAGCGAGATTATCAATTGCAATCCTCGATAGAGGAGGAGGGTAGGAAGGACAACTAACATGTTGCTCCATGTGTACTAGGGAGGCCTCCAACTTATCCAATTTATCGAGGATGTGTGTATGCCCATGCCACACAACTGCTACATGTTCCCTCAAATTTCATTGAAAGTAATATTTCTGGTCAAGGCTACCATCATGGCCTCATGCTCCTCTCGTCGATTCTTCTCAAAGATCTCCAACTAGCCTTTCACACACTGTCACAGATGTTGGCTCGAGGGGTCCTGACCCAAGTTAGAAGGTTAAGGTTTGCGAAAAACCCCTATACTACTAGCCTGTTTGGTAGTGACCTGCTTGCACTGGCAAGAGTCTCGCATGAATCAATATGGAAGGGTGTTGGAACCAGGTTTCAGCACACTAAGAGAGAGAAGGTAACTCAAGCAGGTCTGCATCCTAGCTTATCGAGTTCGTATTTAACAGATCTATTTGCAGGCTTATAAAATAGAGCTATGATTAGGCATAGATCTAGTAACTATCTTCACATCCACGTGTGTAATACCAATCTATCAGTACAACAACTATAATTGCAATAATTAACGGATTATATATTTTTATAAAAAAAACAGAGATACTTTCGTAGCTATCACATAGATACTTTTGCAACTCAATCATTCACATCAATCATAACAAAGCAGATCCAAATAACATGAGATGTCCAACATCAATTCACATATATATTAATACAAAAATCTTCTTACAATCCCAAAATACCACCTACGGACATAGCCAGTGGGGTCCGCACACAATCGGAATGAGGATTTCCGTGCACACAGCCAGCAGGAATCCTTACCCAAACAACATGACTACAGATCTAACAATTCATGCTTCACATCAATCTCAATTCTTTCCTACCTATGACTCAAAAAGGTTCATCTATTTATATCGATTTAGCCTACCCATCCAATGGTTCACAAACCGTGGTTTGCAGAATCTTGGTCTATCCTTGACCCGTTACAATGCATTAGGGGCTTTGACCCACCCCAAAACCCCTGTGTTTGACTAAATATTACAAAAATATACAAAAATGGACAAAGTTAGAAGCTTTAGGAGACCATGTTCCAACAGTCTCCCAACAAAATATTGTGACTCATTCTGAGTCACTGTGATGGTGGGGTCTCCACCTGCACCTGCAACAATCTAATCACTTCATCTAACGGGGGCATCACACCTTCACTCTGAGTAGGATAATTCTACGTAATGTCAACCAACTTTTGCGAAATCAGGCCTTCCGTCGCAGTGGTGACATTGTCTAGAGTCTAGTTTAGTTGCTTAACTGCGACATCAACATCTTATGAAAGCTTGAGGGCCTCAGTATCCCAAGGCTTCAGGTAGTCACCAAGGACCTTCTTCTTCTATCGGATTTCCTCAATATCAGCTTGGAGGGCATGACTAGTGCGCAGCCGTGTCAAATGTTGAGCAGGAACCAAAGTGGGCAGGGTGGCCTCTAACGTCCTGAACTCTACCTCCTTCTACTGTAGGTCCTAGTTGCTTCCTCGCAGGATCCAGTCACACTGGACCTTGGTCCATAGATGCATGGAAGTTTCTAGTAATTAGGTAGCCTACACAATTTTCCCTATAATGACATTCGTAACCGCGGTGACCAGCGCAGTTCGCTGGGGTCATACCTTCAGAGGTGTTTTGGGCTATAACTTAGCCTGCAGATCGGCTATCTGCTACTCCATTCGTGCCTTGACCACCTAAAATTTTGCCCTGGAGGCCTTCAGTGTTGCGACCAACATTTCAACCTTAGCTTGAGAGGTGGCTATAGCCATGATCTCTGTGGTAACATCTGTGCAGAGTTGGTGAATCACGTTTTCGAGCTATGTTTGCTTCGCGGTGGTGAGGCACAATTTAGCTTTCTTTGCATCAATTGTTTTTTCAGCCACTCGAAGTTGTTGGTGCACTTGTTGGTCCTGATGGTGAATTTTGTGAAATAAAGAGGTGTGGAGACCCTACAAGGCCTCATGGGGTAGCCTAGCTATATTCAGCTGGACTTTTGTACTGGCCTAGACTTTCAGACCCAAGTTGGGTGGACTGATCACAAGGGCTGCGCCAAGTAGAGAACAGAGGTGGCTTTCCTCTATAAATAACATTACACCGCTGGTTTCCGAGCGCATTCGTACCTGATTCACACTGGTTTGCAACATGTCTCTCTTCAGTTGTAGAGTGCGGAGCTCAACCTGAATTGTGTCGATCACAACTTTTTGTTGTTCCTCTGAGGCTAACCATATGTCTTCGACAGCCAAAGTGACCACGTCAATAATTTGTTCGGGGTCTCCCATGGTTAGCGTAACTGTGTCATCTCGTTTCATTCACTGAGAGTGTTTCTTATTTCATGGCCCTTTTGCAGGCTCACTTGTTCACTTCATGCCATGGGGGGAGGCAGCTCCTCCTGTATCCAATCCTTTTGTAGCCATATCTGGACACGAATCCAGCTGAGTTGCAGCGTCAACATCGTTCCTGGTGGTTTGTTTCTACTACGCATCCTTTTGTGTTGTTGGGCCCATGTCCTTCCTTGTACCCTTTCTTGGACCTCCGGCATCCTTGAGGATGACAGGTGGGATTACTTACAGTGTGTTGGTTCCTTCGATGTCCTTTACAACGATTTTGAAGCCAATCTTCCAGTTAGGAGGCTAGAGACGTTGTCAATTTCTTCGCCTGCTACCATATAAGGGAGCAAGGTCCATGCTTTATCCTTGTGGCCTCCAATTTGGACATGATGCATTGTTACCTAGAAGTCTACAATGCTTTTGTATCTGTTGTATACTATGGGCGACAAGCACAGTCAAGAAATGATGGCTGCTGCCAAGCTACTCTGGAAGAGGACCCAAAAGACCTGGTTCTCCTCGATGCACTGTGCATCCTTGGAGTCCCATAAGTGTGCATAACAAGCCCCTTCGCACATGTATAGGGTGATCTGAGGGAGGACTAACTCTGCAGGGGCTTCCCACGCAACCAGCACTATGAGGAACAGCAACCAGGAATAGTAAAAGGCTCGCCCCTGCTCCAGGGATTCACGGACATTAGCCAGAAACTCATCACACAAGTACTGGGCCCAGTTGAAGCATACCCATTTCCCGCGCTGGCCCTCTCACTGAATGACGTATGGGGGGACAGAAGTGACCTTACATTTTCTCATCATCTTGCACACTAGCAACATGGTGCCCAAGTGCATGCCTTTGTCACTAATGTACTTGATTATAAAAGCTCTAGTATTGCGCTCCACATGGTAGTTTTTGTGCACATACTTAGCAGTCTCCCTGATCAAGTGATCATGTCCAAATTATAGAAAATGCTCCAAAATGGAACTGCTTAAAATTGGTTGCAACTTGAATGACTAGAAAGGCCTTATCTCTACAATTATGGTACTACAAATGGCACTCAAATCCGACGTCGTACGTGAAATTTATGCAGGTCTGAAGTCTCCAGTAAACTCAAAAAAATCTAGTTGACCAAAGTTGACTTTTGAATTTGAAAACATTAGAAAAAGAATATTCCAAGGAATATTCTAGGAATATTCCTCAGAATATTCCCCAAAATATTCCCTAGAATATTCCAAATGTGCTAATAACATTCAGACAAGTGGAATTCTGTGATTGTTTTATGGTTTTACTTGTATGGAGATAGACCAATAGCAGGCCACCATGTGGCCTAGGGGTCATGGCCAAAATTTCCCAAGTCTACAGGATTTAAACCTGAAACCTCCCGTCAACCAACAAAATGACCCGACCAATCGGGTTGAGGGTTGATTCTTGTTTAGTAAGGCTTCCAGCTTTTATTTGTTCGTTGAATTTGTTTAGAGATAGTACGACCTACCAAATGATCCAGTGCTTGGAACCCTAGAATGTAAGAAAAACTGTAGGGGATCAAAAAAATGCAACGGTTGGTTAACCGTCATCATGTGAGAAAACGGTTAACAATAAATTTTTGTAACGTTTTTTATTGTGGTTTCGGTGGCAGTTCGGACAGAGACTACATGTGACTACCACCACATGACAATAAATACCAACCACTAACCGCTGACAAAATTGGGGCATAGTCTGCCATTTTCAGCCTTTGGCCATTTTTACCGTGGTTAACTACAGCTCCCACATTTAGTGGGGTTTCCAAGTGGCATTGGGAAAAAAATTGTGGAGGTCATAACTTACTCAATATTGAACCAATTTGGATGAAATGTTAATCAATTTTGGCTATTTTGAGCATTCTAGACAGTTTGGGATACGCTTCAGAGAAAATAGAGGTGTTCTTCAGCCACTTTTTCTTCAGGGAAGCTTGAAGATACATCAAGGCCATCAGGGAAATGGAGTTGTATTGGGCTATAATTCATTGTTTGAGGTGGAAAAAAAGCCTTTTTTAGCTTTTTTATGTCTTTTGAATTCAATTTCACTGTTGGTTTTGCCTATTTAGCCATATTTCTGACTGTATAACCATTTTGAGCAACTTAATACAGCAAGGACATGCCTATTGGGAACCTTGAACTCGGCAGATGTAGCCCAGGAGGGGTGAACTTACTCATCATGTTGCTGTGTTATGTTATGGTGAAATTTATCTACTGTGTATTTCTGATTAAGATGTTAAACAGTAATTTTAATTAACATTCCCCCACACAAAAACTCAGAAAAAATTACCAAAAACACTTTGTTTAACTTGCAAGACATGGAGAATAATTTACACACTTATCAAATGGAAATGGATACTTTGCATGGCATTTGCAAATACTTCCATTTTCATATCAGTTGATATCAGAGCTATATTTATACTCTTCATTTGTTTTGTGCAAAGATATAGTTGATTGTTTGCAATTTTTGATGCTTACTAGGCTTAAACTCAAAAGAGGGGGAGGAAAATTGGTTAGAGCACAAGCTAATCCTCAACCAAGGAGGGAAAGAGAGCCATTTCCTCCACCATATATTACACCCCCAAGAGTTATTGATGAAGCCTCAAGCATGTCTTTAAGAGAAGGAGAAGCTCCTAAAGACATTCATCCCAAAGAAGAAGAACGGGTATTCTGAAAAGATTTCTTAGACATGACAGAGATGGTGAGGATACTCTACCAAGAAAGGAATGATAGAAATGTTGGAGAAGGGTCTAAACATCAAAAATAAGGAGAGGGTTCTTCAGGAGGAAAGAAAAGTGATGAAAATTCAAAGAATGAACATGGAGGAAATGGTGATCCACCATCCTCATCTTCATCCTCTTCCTCTTCATCGTCATCCTCTACTTCGGTGAATCAATCTCACAATTCTAAAACCACTGGTAAAAGTCCTTTTTTAAATCTTGATGTTAAATTTGAGTTGCCTATGTTTAATGGTGAGGTCAATACAGAGAAACATGACAATTGGATATGATAGTTGGAATTTTAATTTAGGATATATAACCTTCATGAAGATGACACCAAGATTCAGTTAGCCTCTTTGAGAATGGAAGGAGTAGCATTGGTATGGTGGGAAGCCAAGACCAAGGATGAAATTAGAAAACATGGTAAGATAAATTTATAATGGGATGAATTTATTTCCGCAATTAAGCAGCAATTTTATCCATTATCTTATTTACAAAAGGCTATCATGAATTGGCAAAGTTTTAGACAACTTAAGGGACAAAGTGTTCAATATTACACTCAAGATTTTAGAAGACGAGCTCTGTTGTTAGGCATTGGTTTTCATATTCAAGATACTTTGCTGATATATATAGGTGGTTTACACAACTATCTTATACATACTATCATTATGTTCAATCCTACTAGTATAGACAAAGTTTGTGTACAAGCTATGCATTTAGGGGCTAGAGGGAAACAATATTTTGATGGGAATATGGATAGTGAATTTAAATGCAAAGGGAGGAAAAGAAATGTAAACTTGAGGAAAGAAAAAGGAAAATTATTTTGTAAAAACTATTCCAAAACAAGCCACAATGAAGACCATTGATGGAAACTTCATTTGGAGCTGAAACCAGAGGAATTTAAAACCAAAGATAAGGCCCAAGAAAAGGGAAAAATGGTTGCAACGGCTGAACAGGACTTAGGGTTTGAATCAAGAGATGAAACTAAAAGCATAGCAATGGTACTAAAGAGAATAGAGGGGAAAGATATTGTAAAGGAAACAAATCCCAGTTCTAGCACTTTAAACTGTCACATAGAAGCTCCAAATGAAGAGAGGAGGATAGAGCTGTTTCATGTGAGGATAATCTCAAAACACATAAAGATAGACACACTATCTAATAGTGGGTCACAAGTGAATCTCATCTTAGAAGACTTATTCAAGAAGCTGAAACTTGATACCATTCCACATCCCAACCCATATCCACTTGGATGGACTTGCAAGGATGCCAATTTACAAGTGTCAAGAAAGTGCACGTTGCGCGTTGCCATAACAGCTCATTATGTTGACATGGTTGAACTAGATGTGGTACCACTTGATATTATAGGTGTGGTGTTGGGTAGTCCGTATTTACATGACAGAAAAGCGATATTCCATTGCCATGAGAACAAGTATCATTTGTTCAAGTATGGAAAGGTGTTTATTGTGAGAGCACATGGGAAGAAGCTAGAATCTTCTTTAGTCAATGCAGGGAAATTGAAAAGGCTTGTCAATGCAAGTCAAAATTTGACTTTGTTGATGGCTAAGAAAAAATATTTTGTATATTCTCAATTTCATGTTATTTCTAATATAAATGATGATATGTTTGAGCCTGAAAGCAGGTCATTTTTGGAAGATGACAAGATGTTGCAAAAACTGCCTTTGGTGTATATCAGTGTAAAGAACAAAGTGTTGGTGCAAAGTGGTGCAGGAATGCAAGAAAAGGAAAAGCATGCAAGAAAAGAGGACACAAAGTTCAACATGGGTCAATGCTAGTTTCAGAATGGCAGATTGGTATGGCAAGAAAACTTGGTCAGGATTCGACGCAAGTACATGGCTCATTTGGAAAAAAGTCACCAAGAGGACAGTTTGCAAGGTGAATCTTATTTTCAGTTTCCTTTGAAGTTAGACCATTGTATAAATAGTATGTATTCTGCAAATTTCAGTTGTTTTTTTGCAAGTTTAAAAAATTTGCATCATGACACAGTCAAAGTTAGCAATAGTCGATCAATGGATTCAAGGAAGAATTTGTCTTTTTATGAGAAGCTCAATTTGATGAAGTTAGGAAGATTTCAGTTGTTCAAGGTTGGAAGAGTGGAGAATTAGTCTCCTCATCTTCAATTTCTATAAATTAGAGAGCTTTTGGGGTCCAAAAGCTTCCCATTTGGGAGGTGTGATCAAGTGATCATGTCCAAGTTATAAAAATGCTCAAAAATGGAACTTCTCAAAATTGGTTGCAACCTAAACGACCAGAAAGGCCTTGTCATTGCGATTCTGGCACCATAAACAACACTCAAATTTGACATCGTATGTGAAAATTATGCAGGTTTGAATTCTTCAGTAAACTCAAAAAAATCTAGTTGACCAAAGTTGACTTTTGAGTTTGGAAACATCAAAAAAGGAATATTCCAAGGAATATTCTAGGAATGTTCCCTGGAATATTCAAAATGAGCTAATGACATTCGGACAAGTGGCATTCTATGATTGGTTTATGGTTTGTCTTGTATGGAGACGAACCAATAGTAGGTCGCCACATGGCCCAGGGGTCATGGCTAAAAATTCTGGAGTCCACACGATTTGAACCGCAAACCTCCCATCGACCAACAAAGAAACCCGACCAGTCGAGCTAAGTGTTTATTCTTGTTTAGTATGGTTTCTGACTTTTATTTGTTCGCTAAATTTGTTTAGGGCTAGCCCGACCTGCCATATGATCCGGCGCTTGGAACCCTGGAACATAAACAAAAATGCAGGGGATCAAAAAACTGCAATGGTTGATTAACTGTCACCATGTGACAAAACAGTTAGCAATAAATTTTTGTAATGTTTTTTTATTGCGGTTTCGGTGGTGATTCAGACGAAGACTGCATGTGACCACCACCACATGACAATAAATGGAAACCACTAACCAGAGAAAAAATTGGGGTGCAGTCCGCCATTTTCGGCCTTTGGCCATTTTTAGTACAGTTAATTGTAGTTAGCCCACATTTAGTGGGGTTTTCAAGTGACATTGGGCAAAAATTTGTGGAGGTCATAAATTCCCCAATATTGAACAAATTTGGATGAAATTTTAGTCAATTTTGGCTATTCTGAGAATTCTGGAGAGTTTGGGATAGGTTGCAAAGTAAACAGAGGTTTTATTTAGCCACTTTTGCTTCAGGGAAGCTTGAAGAACCATCAGGGCCATCAGAGAAATGGAGTTGTATTGGGCTATACTTCACTGTTTGAGGTGAAACAAAAGCCATTTTTAGCTTATTTTTGTCTTCTGAATTCAATTTCATAGTTGTTTTCCATGTTTAGGAATATTTATCACTATATAACGATATTGATCAACTTAATAAAGCAATTACATGCCCATTGGGAGCCTTGGACCCGGCAGATGTAGCCTGGGAGGGGTGAAATGCCTCATCATGTTGTTGTGTTATGTTATGGTGAAATTTACCTGTTGTGTATTTCTGATTTAGGATATTAAACAATAATTTTAATTAACATTCCCTCACAGAAGAACTCAAAAACAATTACCAAAAACACTTTGTTTAACCTGCAAGACATGGCCAATAATTTACACACTTAACTAAATGGAAATGGATATTTTACATAGCATTTACATATACTTCCATTTTCAAGTCACTCCCCCTCATACTATTTTCCCACGTGCTCCAGAGGGTTTGGTCCATTCAGTGGAAGACTAGTAATTCTATGAACCAACACAGCGTTGATGTGGATTCTCTCCTGGATCCACAGGTAGCCATCGTGAATTAGGGAAAAAAATTGGCAGGCCAGTCTTTCGGTGACATTGTAGTGAAAGAAGTGTGGCATTCTTAGCAGGTTTAGGAGCCCAAACCTGGCCAATTCACACACACAACACTAGGGAACAACTTTGATCCCATCGACTTCCTGAATCCTGTCAAGGTATAACTCAGGTGCTAGCTCAGGGAAAGCCTCCAAAATGGCCAAGTCATGGTCTTCAAATTTGATCTCATGGATCCTACCAAAAGGTTCACCAATGACGGGGACCTGTCTCAGGGTCAGTGGCATCTGCAGATAAGTGATCAAGCCATCAACATTCTTCTTCATGCGCGTCGAGGGCCGACACGGCTGGACGAAGGGAGGTAACCGGTTGATCGGGTCGGCAAGCTGGACCTCTTCCTGAGAAACACGCGCCTGGGGCGTCGCCCGCGGGGATTTTGTGTTTCTTGGGGAAGTTCGGGGCTTCCCTATATTAGCTCCCTGTAATTTTCAATATTGGAAAATAAAAAATGCAGAGAGAACACTTGAACCACTTTGGGATTCTAGGATCTAGCCCTCCTGAATCTAGAGAGGGATCTCTCTTATAAGTGCAAATGTTAATTTATCTTTAAAGTATTTTTGGGTATGATATTAGGCTAGTTATTAAGAGAAAGGGCTTTGTTTATTTTTGGATGGTTGAGCATGATTATTAGTTGAGTGGAAAGTTGTAAATGAAAAGAGTTTCAAAGGTTTGAAGTTGCAAGCAATCCGAACAAGCTTTGGCTGATAAGATAGATATAACGCTGGTTTTTAGTCCATTAGGCTATGGAGTCATAAAAGGGTTTAATTGTACAAAAAATTCAAGAGCGGTCCAAGGGACAAGTCATCTATATCACAAGATCTCTGAGATAAAATGATGGAATGGAAAAATAAATGTGTTGAAAGGGTGGAAACAGACAATAATTTCAACTAGGATTTATCAGTCTGTCCAAACAAGAAAAGCCTTTTAAGTAACTGTTTAAAACTCGCCAAAGGAAAGGGCTAACCATAAACCTCTTTGGACAAGCTCGTATTAAAGCTAACTCAATAGACAAACAATCCAGTAATCTACATAATTACTTTCAGAAGGGATGAAAACAGATAAGAAAAATGAAGTGTAGCATAAGATCAAATAAGATACTTTTAAATCTAGACTGCTTTTAGCATACACGTAGGGAAACTTTCAAAATTACCTTTGGAGAAAGAAGCTAGAAAACAGGGCACACCATCACTTTCCTAGTCTAAGTTTACTAAGTAAATAATGAAAATAAAATTCAAGAACAATGTTTAAAGTAAATAGCAGGACGAGGGAACTCCATCATTTCTAACTGCTTGAACTGTATTGAATCATTCTTAAGTACACAATTTGGAGGAAAACATTGAGATAAAGCTTATCAGTCAAAGAATGGTACTGTAAATAGTAAATCCTAACTCTATGCTTGTTGTTCTTTATCAGAGAATAATGGAAAAAATGGCATAAATGAAAGGAAAATAATAACATAGAAAGAAGCACTTCACCAGCGATATAGACCAGGATCCCAAGAAACAGCTTTTATATTGATGTCAATCCAGTTACATTCTTCAAGTCCAATGTTTCAGTTCAGTAATCATCTTCACTTCTCGGCCTAACTTATTTTATCACAAGTAGAGCTTTAAGAGCCTCTGAACACTATTTACATGTAGAAGTTTTGAGCACAAGTATATTTCAAAGTTCTGCAACCAACCCTTTACAATGAGCTCCTCAAGAAGATTTTATAGGAAAATGAGGAGGTGGATGATAGAAAATATCTATGGTTTCAATTAATACAGTTTAATGCTTCTCGGCCTTTGAGGAACTCAATCGAGAAGCTTACACATATTTCCTCGGTATTAATTATTTTACATTAAGTATTAAGCTCATTGGGAAGCTTTTGTTGACTTTAAGGCTCTATGTCATCTTTGTAATAACTTTGTTTCGCTTGAAATAACTATTCGGTTGTCTTGAGGCAAAATATCCTCTATTCTGGTAATACTCAACCTCTTTTGAATACTTTGAGGCAATAGGTGGCTTTAGGTAGCTGAGAGGATTCAATTATCTTTGATGTGGCAGTGGAGGCTTTCTTGGACTGATAGATATTTTTTATTTTTCTTTAAACACTGTTAATTTGATTTGATTATGTGTATTAGGGTTAATCAAGCCTAAATTTTGTCTTCTGTTTCATTAACTGTGTTTTAATTTAGTGGATTAGGATTTTGATTGTCAATTTTAGCCGTAATCCACCCATATTGTGTAAACCATCTTTAATTCTTCATTTTTGGTTTGACTGGATCTTCATACTGATAGTCTTTGATTGATTCAATATGTAGTGTGTCTTGTTGATGTGGAGGTGCTACAGGGGCTTTTATAATGTTTTCGTCGTTCATGAGACACCGACAAACGCTGATGGAAAACCCCATGGAAAAATCCCTTTAATGAATAAAAGCCTAGGGGATCGTCATCCCCGGCCTTTGTTTTTCTTTTAACACAATGGAAAAAACCATTGAAACCTGCACAGTATAAGAAAAATTAGAAAATCCTGTGTATTGGGTAAAACTTCTTTGGAGGCTTAGGTTTAGAGCGTGGTTGTTGGATGAAAGCATCCAAATACGAAGATTGTTTGCTGAGGTTCAAAAGGGAAGCAGTTTGAAGAATGGTGGAATGATTAAGTTAGGGACGTTGATATTGAAAAGATAAACGGTTAGGATTTATCAGGGGAAATATAATGCATAGGTCCACATTATAATGAAACAGTGGAAATACAAAGGAAATGGGTGAAAAATCCCTTTGGTAGAGAAAATAGGTTAAGGGGAAATTCAGGGTTTCTCATATGAATATGGGCCATCGGATGAGATCGGCCCAAGGAGATCAACGGTGGAGATTGATCCTGAAATCCCTTGGAAGAAAAGCAGAGGGCGATAGTTCAATGGTTTGATTGAATCTGAGCTGTTGATTTGCAGAGATCAACGGCAGGGAAAAAATGCAATGAAATGTAATAGAAATGGGGGAAAATGGTTTGGGCTTGAGAAACTAGCGGTATCGCGTAGCAAAAAGGGAGGCCATGTGGCTTTAAAAAAAAAACTATATCGCGTGATTTAAAATCATTAACCTTCAGGCATGAAATTACGCGAAAATGCATGTCAGCCATCAGATCTGGGGTTTTAGATCTGACGGTTGTGGAAAGTGCGGGATATTGATAAGATGCACGGGCGGAAGTAGGTAGGGTGGTTTTATTATGGACCGTCCAATCAGGGAATCGATGATGGAGATCTGATCTGGGAGGGGTAGGACCCAAAGGAGCTAGCCTATCGGGACCATTGGATGAATGGAATGGACGGCTCAGATCGATCTTTGGGGCTTAATGAAATAATATATAAGGCGGAGAATGGGTCAGTATGGGCCATTGATCTGCAGAGATCAATGGCTGAGATTTCCCCGAAAAACATTATAAAGTGGGGCTTCATAAATTTAACAAAGGTTGCGGGGTTCAATTTGGACCATTGGATCTTATGCAATAGATGGCCCAGATGTAATCTGAGCTTTGCGATCGACGGGGCCAAAAGATAGAAGACCACCGATGCGATTTATTGTGGGCCGTCGATTCAAGGATCAAATCGATGGTGGGAAATGTATCAGAGAAGGTCACAGTGGGGGAAAAGGGCTTTGGTATGGAGCGATAAGGGCCGTCAGATCTGGGAAGGCGGGGAGGAGATCAACGACTGATATTCCATTGGGAGATCACTAATTATAAAGGGGGTGAATAAAATATAAAATGCACCCAATAGAAATCTTCGATGCGAGATTGCGCTGGCCGTTTGATTGGTTCAAGATCAACGGTGGAGAAGGGCACCAACCAATGAACGACAGGCCACGTTATAACATAAAAAATCAAAATTTTTATGAAATACAAAGGATATTTCGCATCAGGGAGGGTTTATTTATAGGTTTTAGCAACCAATTGCGGGGTTGTTTAGTTATATAAAGGGAACAAGGGATCGGGGCTTATATATAAAAGGGCCAATCGCATTGGGGGACTTTGTTAAAACAAAGAAATGCGCTCATCAAATTTTTCGATGCTATAAGCACTCGGGACTATTAACACTTGGTTCCAGTGCCAATTTGCATGGAGGGGAAGTGGTTTAGGGCTTAGCCCAAAGGGGCTTAGGCCCATAGTTAAAAAGACTATTTTTTTATGATTTTTTCAAGGATTTTCAATGGATTTCGGGGTTTCTGTAAGGTTTAAAAACAATTTTTAAACCTTATAAAAGGGGTTTTATGGAGGGAAGAAGGGAATACATGAAAAATAGAGGAATTTTATGGGAGTAAAGGGGATAAAAATGAAGGGATTTCTGAGTGAGAAGGGGAGGTAAAATGAGGGAAAACTGGATTTATTGCAGCAGTATTTTCATCATGAAAACAAAATAATTTCAAAATCAATAAGGAAACAACAGTGAAGATTAAACAAAGAATAAGATGTCTTCATAAGTCTTCAAGAATTAACAATTTTGCAATAAAAATTGTTTCTTGAAGGCTTTCAAAAAAATATTTAGAAGCCATTTGATATGAAAATTTTTATAGGTGGCTAACTATGGCTCCACATGTGGATGGTGCCTTCTTGAAGGTATCAAGAACTTTAGACCTGAATTCTCTGGGGGGGGCGATCAGTGCCTCGTCCATTGGGTTGCATCTTTCTTCACTTGGATAATCTTCTTCTGTTTTGAAAATTTTAGCAGCCATGGAAAAACAATGGAACTTCATAAACACAAGCTTTCTATCTACCCAATCCTACTGATCTAACATTTTTTCTTCTTTCAAAGTGCACTTGGATTGGTAAACTCTTTTACAAACATTTTATTCATTTAAAAAAAAAAGCTAATCTTATTCTACTACTTATTTCTCCATGAACTCAGATTAAATAATTGATTTCATAAGCTTCTCTACCTAATCTACTATCTGTTAGGATTAAACAGTCTAACATATTTTCATTCTCTATCTTCTAAAACAGAAATTTAAAATCATACAAGTCAGGATTGAACAGTCTAACTTGTTGTTGATCTATGGCATAAAAACCAGTTGCACATCGATGACAATTTTCAAAAAATCAAATCAAAATGGTGTAGGCTTAAGATCTGAAATTTTTCAACACGACCTTCTCTTTTCTTCATCTCTGTCTCTGAGTTTATTCGAGTTGTTTTTTCCTTGTTATCTGGTTCAGATTTTGGACTTATTAGAACCAATTTACCTCTGTTTTTGACGCACAGTTTAAACATATTGGAGTCATTCTTTCTTGTTGAAATTCAGGTTCGAATTTTGGACTTGTTTGAACCTTTATGTTCCATCCTAATCTGCCTAACTGATAAGCCAAGATTAAGCTATTTGGAAAATCGAATTCACTAACCTATCAGCAATAAATTTAAAACTAATTAGTCATGATTAAGCTGTATGAACAATTAGAAGTGTGTTTTTCAGCAGTGGCATTCAAGCTTTCACACTTTCAGATTTTGTTTCTCTTTTTTAGTATGGGGCTGCACCTTTCTTGTTTTCTACAATCTGCCCTCTTTTCTCTTTTCATTGTTTTTGTATTTTTTATTTTTCTAAATTTGAATGAAATGATGGATGAAAAATTTATAATGGGAAAAAAGATAAAAAAGACTTCAAAACATGATAGGATCAAGAGAAGTAATTTTTGAGCATCCTGCCATTGACAGGACCCCCAAATAGTTCAGCTCCATTCAACTCCTGCAAGAAATAAGCATTGTTACCAGTAGCAGAATGAATGAGATAAGGGCCAAGCCATAAGTTATCAAATTTCCCATGCTTTCCCTTGTCTTCTATCCTTGAATCCCACTCTAACACTTTGTCCCCAACATTGAAATTGTTGGCCTTTGTTCTTCTATCAAAAGGCTTTTTGATGTTGTCTTGCTTTTGTAAATCTCTGTTGTAAACTTCCTCTCTGGTTTGCTGAAGATGTATATTTTGATTAATCCTTCTGATCATGTCATTGTCTTTATACTGCACTTCTTGAATCAACTTCATAACTGGTACACCAAGACTGGTTCGAAAATTTCTTTAGTGCCATACACAAGCTGGTAGGGTGACATTCGAATAGATTTCTTAAGTGTCAATTTGTCAGCCCAAAGTGCATGAACTAGCTCTGTGTGCCAAGACTTCTTGTTGTCCTCCAACAACTTCTTGATTATGTTCACCAAACTCTTGTTTGAGGATTATACCAGCCCATTACCTTGAGGGTAATAAGTAGTATAATGGCCCAATGAAATCTGATATTTGTGACAGAATTCAACCATCTTATTGCATCCAAATGTTGCAACATTATCGGTGATGATCTTCCTAGGACAACCAAATCTAGAGAGGATATGAGTCTTAATGAATTTTATGATGACAGAGTCATTGGCTTGCCTAGAAGAGATGGCTTCTATTCATTTGGTAAAGTATTATGTTGTAGTGAGAATCCATCTATGTTGGGTAGATGAGGGTGGATGGATTTCTCTTATGTAGTCAAGTCCCCACTATTGAAATGGGGCTTCAAAAATGATTGGATGCAAAGGTAAGGGAAGCAACTTTCTTTTCCCCTCAAAAAGTTGGCATTTTTGATAGGCAATGATCATTTTATGAACATATAGAAAGAGTGTGGGCCAATAGTAACCAACTCTAAATATTCTATTGGCTACTGTCTTCCAGTAGAGATGGCCTCCACATTCTCCTTCATGGAACTCGTGCTTAACCTTCTCTGCATCATTCTCAGGAAAACATTTAAGCAATATTCCACTTGCATTTTTCAAATAAAGACATTTATCTATAATGCAGTATTTTACAGCTTTTAGCTTTAAAAAACCTTGCCTTTGTTTTTGATAAACCGGGAGGTATTCAATTTAAGAAAAATATATAGAATATCAGCATACCAAGAGGAATTCATAAAATGATCTTCAAAAATGAGAGTTGATAATTCCTCTTGTTCATCTAAAGAATTTATCATATTAATATCAAGAACTTCGAAATTTGATTCAGCCATTAATATAGCTAGACCTTGGCCATGAGTTTAGTGGGCTTGATCTCTAAATCATATTCAAGTATCACAACTATCCACTTACGTCTCTTACCATCTGGGTCCTACATTAGAATGTATTTCACAACTGAATTCAGGACAAAGGCAATGATGTGTGAGTGAAGGATGTAAACTCTGAAGTCTTTTAAAGCTTTGACCAAATCAAAAGCTTGATTTTCCATAATGTTGTACTTCAGAGGTGCATCCCTCAATGCCTTACTAAAGAATGCAATAGGCTGCTCTTGTCCTTTTGGATTTTTTAGCAATAGGACAACAGCTATTGTATGTACTGATGCAAATGAAAAAATATAAAAATCTTTCGAAAAATCAGGACTTATTAGAACTGGTGTTTTGGTTAATGCTTGTTTGACCAGCTCAAAGGACTTCTTTTCTTCCAAGGTCCATTTAACCCCTTGCTCCTTCTTCAGCATGTTTTTAATGTTTCTAAGGAGTTTGGCCAAGTTGGGTATGAACCTTCTCAAGAAATTAATCTTTCCAATGAAAGATTGGAGTTCCTTGATGTTTTGAGGATGAGAGATTTGCAATATAGCCTCACTCCTCTTTGGGTCTATCTTTATCCCCTCTTCTAAAATGATGTGCCCAAGAAGTTTACCCTCTTGGAGACCAAATAGTGTTTTCTTTGGATTTAAAGATATCATAAACTTTCTGCATTTCTCGAATACTTTTCTCAAGTGTTCTAAGTCCTCTTCATCTGTCTTTGAAAAAATAGTGACATCATCAAGGTAAATAATGATGAAGTAGCCTAATTCTTCCGAGAATGCAATGTCCATGGCTCTTTGGAATGTTTCATCAGCATTCATTAAACCAAAAAGAATCTTCACATACATGAAAGTGCCCCAAGGTGTAGTAAAATTTGTCTTTAATTGATCATCAGGATGAACTAAAATCTGGTTGTATCCTGAGTAGCCATCAAGCAAATAAATTCTTTTAGACCCTACTACCCTTTGTAAAATATGATCTTTCTTAGGTAAATGGTAGTTGTCCTTTAGTGAAGCTTTGTTTAAGTCTCTAAAATCTATACAAAACCTAATATCTCATGTTATCTTCCTAACTGACACTAGATTAGACACCCACTCTGAATATCTGATAGGGACAATAATACCAACTTCATACATTTTCTTGATCTCCTTCTCAACGAAAGGTAACTGAACAGGGTTTATTCTACGCAGTTTTTGTTTAAATGGCTTTTGGTTTTCCTTGAGAGGTATCTTGTGCTGAATTATTTTAGTGTCATAGGATTTCAGATCCTCATAACTCCACGCGAAAAAATCAGAAAATTCTTTAAACAGCTCTATGTATTTGAGTTTAAATTGAGCTGGTAAAGTCTTAGACAGTTTGATCATCATTGGTTTTAGTTCACTGCCTATATTACACTCTTCAACTTCAGTCTCGACAGGCTCCAGTTTTGGCTTCTTGGCCACATCGTTGAAATCAAACAACTCTTCTAAAGGGGATAGACCTTTTGGAAAACTTTGGTCGTTGAACTGCAGAGTTTCTAAATTTTGTGTTTCTAACTCTGCAACCATTTTTGTTGTGTTTTTAAGTTTTCTAGACAAAATATTTACATCAGCAAGCTCATGAGACTTTTCTTCTTCATCAAGGAAATTTTCTTCACTAGCGCAGTCTATTTCATAGTCTGAATCTGAATTGGTTAGTTCAAATTCATTTCTGAACTGCATGAAGTCTTCTATTTGTTTGTCTCCGTCAAACCCTTGCCAATACTTCTCATTATCAGAGACAGCTAGTCTGAATTTAAACTGAGTTGTGCATTCTTTGGTTTCATAAGGTGTTAAGCACGTTCTAGCACCAAAAGCTAAACTATGGGCCATGATATTCCTTTTTCTTGGGACAAAAATCAATCGAGATTCCTCAAAAATTTTTAGTAAATCCATGACATTGTTTAAATAGGCTCATAGTCTGGGGTGATTAGCGCTGTATTCCCCATTCACTTGCCTAATGATTAACTCTGAATCCCCATGGACTTTTAGTCTTTTGGCTCCTAATTTCTTCAACAAATGTAAGCCTAAAAGAAGGGATTCATACTCCGCTATGTTATTCTAACACTAAAAGTTTAATCTATAGGAATGACCTTCTATGTGGTTGTTTTCAGTGTTGCATATCCAACTTCCTGCACCGGCATTACTCCTAGTGCAAGACCCGTCGAAGTTCATACTCCACAGAGGACTAGTTTTAGGTTCATCAGTCGGGTTATTGTCCTCTTCAACTAGCATGCTATCGAATTGTTCTTGAATGTCAGCACTCATTTTTAACTCCTCAGATATTTCATTGCATTGAGGGCTGCTTTCTTGACTATCGAGGTTTAAAAGAAATGGATGCATGATTTGTAGCTCAAGACCTGTGTTTAGTCTGCTGGAGTTTTCAGGTGTAGCACATTGTTTTAACACTTCTGTGTTATCTTCCTCCTCCTCTCTATCTACCATTAATTTAGTCAAGGTCACCTGTTCATTGAATGATTCATCATTGAAAAGGATGAATGAGTCAAGGCCTATGTTTACATAATACACAGGAGATTTTTGTGGTCTCTCTTGGCTAGTAACCATGTATTGCATATGGGACTCCCTGTAAAGTCTTCTTGTCTGATTGAAAATAGGGATAGTTGCATAGGTCATGTTCATTTGCATAGTTCCTTGTAACTTAGCTCCCCAAGATCTTGATAACACCATACCATACTTTGGGGGCACATCAGCCACAACAATATCCATTACTAAACATTTGGCTGGGATTTGTGCTAAGTTAACACAGAGGTGTTTGATTAAACCTAAAAATTTACTCTGCTTGAGTCAAAGGAGTAAAGATATTTATAAGGTCTAGTGATTTCAAGGCCTAGGCTCTCCATTATAGCTTTGGGAATTAAATTGTGAGAGGCCCATGAATCATGCATAGCGTTGTGCAAAATCTTGTCATGAACATTTAAACTAAGATAAAAAGGAGGAACTGGTCCCTCTTGATATCTACCTTCAATCTTAGGACCAAAGATAAGCTCTGGTTGGTCATCGTTAAGATTGACAGTGTCATTATTCTCTTCTATGTTTAAAGCATTCAAAATTTGGGTTCTATATACATTTTGGGTAGCTAACTCAGTGAGAGGAACAAAGATTTTTATTCTGGAAATTTCCTGCTCCAAGCTAAAAAGCATCTGATTCATTGAAGTGCTTGTTTCAGCCCTATTAAGTGCCAGTATATTAGCAAAGTTAGCTTGTTGATTTCCTCTATTTACATTTCACAACATTTTTTTAACAGGAGAACTAGCTGAGGTACTAGTACTGCTAAGATCTGCACTCTATTTTTCAGTACTTTGAGTGCCTTTCTCTTTACCTTTATCAGAATTTACATCCACTGTTTTGTCTTTTTGTTTTGTAGTCTTGGGTTTATTTACAGTGTTGTTTTGTGAATATTTTTCAGAGGTTTTGTTGTTTGGGGTTTCCAGATTCTTTTTACTTCGAAGGTCATACTCCTTTGTGGTTTCTATGATGACATTTTCCATTTCTTGATAATAATATTCATCTTCTAGTCTCTTGTCATCATAGGGTGCATACAGACCTTGTTTCCTATTGTAATGAACTTCAAAGTCATCATTATCTACTCCCAACATATTGATGTCATCCTCATCTATTCGTTCATTTGTGTCTTCAACCTCACCTACATATTTTTGATGAAAAGGAGGGGTGATCTGTTGATCATCCTCCCTTGGTGTGTTTTGAGGCTGGTTTGTCCTAAAATTCTGATTTTGGTTTTGATTTTTGTTTTGAGGAGCAGTTTGGTTTTGACTTGCTTCAGCTCTCTCAAGTATGCTCATATTTTTCATCATCTCTTCCATCATTCTTTCCATCTTTGAGCTAGAAGTGGAAGGTGTATATTCCTCTCTAAAGGACACTCGCTTCTCGTTCTTCATTCTTTCTCTTTTCTCCATTAAGTTAACTTCCACAGTGAGAGCTCCTTTTTGCATATGTTCAAGAGTTAAAGGATCTCTCTCTCTCAGCTGATAGGCCATTTTAGGATCAAATCCTTCAGGAAAATTGTTTAAAGCTAAGCCTTGTGGAGGTTTTAGGTCTGGGGGAAGGGCATTGTACACACTATTAAATCTAGTGCAGTAAGCTTGTACACTCTCCCCAGCATTTCTATGGAGATTTTTGTAATCATATAGTATTTGAATAGGGTTTTTCCTTACTTCCCATTTGTTTAAGAATTTATGATGGAAGGCTTGGAGATCATTAATACTCTGAGGGGCTAAGCCTTTGAACCATTCTCTTACTTCTCCCCCTAAACTCTGAGCAAATAGTCTAATTTTGACAGATTCATCATCAATTTCATTTCTGTCAAAGTAGTCATTCATCTTATCCACATGTTGTGAAGCAGTAGTAGCATTACTAGCATCATAAAATGGTATTTTGGATTAACAGTCTCGTGGAAGATTGACTAAGGGCAAAGGAAGGACCAAGGGAGCATACCATGCTGCCATGATAGGGGGTTGAGGTGGATTTACAAGAGGTGTATTAACAAGAGGGAAAGTGGGCTGAAGTGGAGTGGTTTGGACAGTGGATGTATGAAGAACAGAAGTGGATGGACCAGGAATAGATTGTTGAGCTGATCTTGGATGAGAGACACCTAAATTGTGAAGGAAATGTAAATATGGAGGTGTAGTTTCTCGACTACCAGGACGTTCACTTGTTTCTGGAGATGAAAGTGAAGACTCGGAATCTAGTTGATCTAAATCATCAAGCGAACGAGTTCTAAATGGATTTCTTAAGTCAACTTGTGATTGTTGTAGAGCTGCAAGGTTTTCAGGAATAGAATTAGCTCTCAAGGGTGATCTAAAAATAGTTGAAGATTTAATCTTAGGAGACTTCCTAAGAATACTTTCAGGGTTATCAACTATCTCAGATGGGTTTGGGTCAGGGTAAGCTCTGGTATAAATCTTTCTAGGAGCCACTATGATGTATTTTTCAAACCCAGCTAAACAAGAAAATTTCAACCAGATATGATTATCTTTAAGAGGTTAACTGATCATTTAAATAAGAAAATTTGTAGTCCTAAAATCCTCTTACTGAGTTTAAATTATGTTATGATGATAATCGGTCTTCCCAGTGGAGTCTTAAGGTCTGTTTAGGATTGTGGAGTCAGTAGGTGGAAATTTTTAGCTCTTTTGGAGGTAAAAGGTTTTATGGTCCACCACCATGTTTATTGAATACCAATCTAAAAAAATTTGAGTTTTTTCTGAGTTATTTCAGTTCTATGGGTTCTAAGAGTGTCCTAAATCTGTTTCAACACTTAGCTACGGTGATGAGACAAAACTAGTCTACTCTTATGGATAAGCTAGTTGATCCTTCAAGGTTTGATAAGGTCTTATGAGAATTCTAAGGTTTCCTTAGTTTTTCACTGATTCAAATAAGTTTTATCATGATTACCATTTTCTTGGTAGTGCTTGAAGAGGCTACTTGTACTCACGAAACACTGAAAATTCGGCCAAAAATGTTAGTTCAGGTGGCTCAATTGGCTAACACACAAAATATTCTTGAAACAAATGGATTTATGATATCCTATGATTAATAAAAATTAAAATCACTCAAAAATCCCCAGCGGAGTCGCCAAAAATGCTAGCTCCTTGTAATTTGCAAGATTGGCAAATACAAACTGTAGAGAGAACACTTGAACCACTTTGGGATTCTAGGATCTAGCCCTCCTAAATCTAGAGAGGGATCTCTCTTATAAGTGCAAAGATTAATTTATCTTTAAAGGCTTTTTTGGTATGATATTAGGCTAGTTATTAAGAGCAAGGGTTTTGTTTATTTTTGGATGGTTTAGCACGATTATTAGTTGAGTGGAAAGTCCTAAATGAAAAGAGTTTAAAAGGTGTGAAGTTGCAAGAAATCCGAACAATCTTTGGCCGATAAGATAGATATAATGCTGGTTTTTAGTCCATTGGGCTATGGAGTCATAAAAGGGTTTAATTGTGCAACAATTTCAAGAGTGGTCCAAGCGGTAAGTCATCTATATCACAAGCTCTCTGAGATAAAATGATGGAATGGAACAATAAAGGTGTTGAAATGGTGGAAACAAACAATAATTTCAACTATGATTTATCAGTCTGTCCAAACAAGAAAAGCCTTTTAAGTAACTGTTTAAAACTGGCCAAAGGACAGGTCTAACCATAAACCTCTTTGGACAAGCTCATATTAAAGCTAACTCAACATACAACCAATCCAATAATCCGCATAATTACTTTAAGAAGGGATGAAAATAGATAAGAAAAAAAAAAGTGTAGCATAAGATCAGATAAGATACTTTCAAATCTAGACTGCTTTTAGCATACACTTAGGGAAACTTTCAGAATTACCTTTGGAGAAAGAAGCTAGAAAACCGGGCACACCATCACTTTTCTAGTATAAATTTACTAAGTAAATAATGAAAATAACATTCAAGAACAATGTTTAAAGTAAACAGTAGGACGAGGGAATGCTAGCATTCCTAACTGCTTGAACTGTATTGAATCATTCTTAAATACACAATTTGGAGGAAAACATTGAGATAAAGCTTATCAGTCAGAGAAGGGTACTGTAAATAGTAAATCCTAACTCTATGCTTGCTATTCTTTATCAGAGAATAATGGACAAAATGGCATACATGAAAGGAAAACAATAACATAGAAAGAAGCACTTTAGAAGTGATATAGACCAGGATCCCAAGAAACGACTTGTATATTGATGTTAATCCAGTTACATTCTTCAAGTCCAATGTTTCAATTCAACAATAATCTTCACTTCTCAGCCTAACTTATTTGATCGCAAACAGAGCTTCAAGAGCCTCTGAACACTATTTACATGTAGAAGTTTCGTGCACAAGTATATTTCAAAGTTCTGCAACCAACCCTTTAGAATGAGTTCCTCAAGAATATTTTATAGGAAAATGAGGAAGTGGACGATAGAAAAGATCTATGGTTTCAATTAATACAGTTTAATTCTTCTTGGCCTTTGAGGAGCTCAATGGAGAAGCTTACAGATATTTCCTCAGTATTAATTGTTTTACATTAAGTATTAAGCTCGCAGGGAAGATTTTGTTGACTTTAAGGCTCTGTGTCATCTTTGTGATAACTCTGTTTGGCTTGAAATAACTGTTCAGTTGTCTTGAGGAAAAATATCCTCTATTCTGGTAATACTTGGCCTCTTTTGAATACCTTGAGGCAACAGGTGGCTTTAGGTAGCTGAGAGGATTCAATTAGCCTTTGATGTGTCGGTGGAGGATTTCTCGGACTGATAGATATTTTTTATTTTTCTTTAGACATTGTTAAATTGATTTGATTATGTGTATTAGGCTTAATCAGACCTAAATTCTGTCTTCTGTTTCTTTAACTGTGTTTTAATTTAGTGGATTAGGATTTTGATTGTCAATTTTAGCCGTAATCCACCCAAACTGTGTAAACCAGCTTTAATTCTTCATTTTTGGTTTGATTGGATCTTCATACTGATACTCTTTGATTGATTCAAGCTTTAGTGTGTCTTTTTGATGTGTAGGTGCTACAAGGGCTTTTATAATGCTTTCGAAGTTCATAAGACACTGGAAAACGCTGATGGAAAACCCCATGGAACAATCCCTTTAATGAATAAAGGCCTGGAGGATCGTCATCCCCAGCCTTTGTTTTTCTTTTAACACAATGGAAAAAACCATTGAAACCTGCACAATACAAGAAAAATTAGAAAATCCTGTGTATTGGGTAAAACTGCTTTGAAGGCTTATGGATTACGTGCTAAGGTTCAAAAGGGAAGCGGTTTGAAGAATGGTGGAAAGATTAAGTTAGGGTCGTTGATCTTGCAAAGATCACCGGTTGGGATTTATTGGGGGAAATATAATGCAGAGGGCCACATTATAATGAAACAGCAGAAATACAAAGGAAATGGGTGAAAAATCCCTTTGGTAGAGATAATAGGTTAAGGGGAAATTCAGTGTTTCTCAGATGAATTTGGGCCATCAGATGAGATCGACCCAAGGAGATCAACGGTGGAGATTGATCCTGAAATCCCTTGGAAGAAAAGTGGAGGGCGATAGTTCAATGGTTTGATTGAATCTATGTCATTGATCTGTAGAGATCAATGGTAGGGAAAAAACGCGATGAAATGTAATCGAAATGGGGAAAACAGTTTGGGCTTGAGAAACCAGCGGTATAGTGTAGAAAAAAGGGAGGAAGGCAGTTTCACCTTTTTTAACGCGATATGCATCATAGGTCGCCACGTGGCTTTAAAAAACCACCTATATTGCGTGATTTAAAATCATTAACCTTCGGGTATGAAATTACGCGAAAATACACATCAGCAGCTAGATGTGGGGTCTTAGATTTGACGGTCGTGGAAAGAGCGTGATATTGATAAGATGCACGGGCGGAAGCAGGTAGGGTGGTTTTATTATGGACTGTCCGATTAGGGAATCAACGGCGGAGATTTGATCTAGGAGGGGTAGGACCCAAAGCACCTGGCCTATCGGGACCGTTGGATGACTGGAATGGATGGCTCATATTGATATTTGGGGCTTAATGAAATAATATATAAGGCAGAGAATGGGTCAGTATGGGCGGTTGATCTGTAGAGATCAATGGCTGAGATTTCCCTGAAAAAAATTATAAAGTGGGGCTTCATAAATTTAACAAAGGTTGCGGGGTTCAATATGGACTATTGGATCTTATGAAATGGATGACCCAGATGTAATCAACACTTTTCGATCAGTGGGGGAAAAAGACAGAAGAGCACCATTGCAATTTATTGTGGCCCGTCGAACTGAGGATCAGATCGACGGTGGGAAATGTATCGGAGGAGGTCACGGCAGGGGGAAATGGCTTTGGGATGGAGCGATAAGGGCCATTAGATCTGGGAAGGCAGGGAGGAGATCAACGGCTGATATTCCATCAGGATACAGCCAATCGAAAGGGGGGTGAATAAAATATAAAATGTGCCAAACAGAAAGCTCCGATGCGAGATTGCGTTGGTCGTTTGATTTTTTCAAGATCAACGGTGGAGAAGGGCTCCAACCAATGAACAATGTGCCACGTTATAACATAAAAAATAAAAAAATTTATGAAATACAAAGTATATTTCTCATCGGGGAGGGTTTATTTATAATTTGTAGCACCTAATTGCGGGGTTGTTTGGTTATATAAAGGGAAAAAGGGATTGGGGCCTATATATAAAAGGGCCAATCGCATTGGGGGACTTTTTTAAAACAAAGAAACATGCTCATCAAAGTTTCCAATGTGATAAGCGCTTGAGACTATTAGCGCTTGGTTCCAACTCCAAGCCGCATGGAGGGGAAGTGGTTTAGGGCTTAGCCCAAAGGGGCTTAGGCCCATAGTTAAAAAGACTAAATTTTATGAATTTTTCAAGGATTTTCAATCGATTTTGGGGTTTCGGTAAGGTTTAAAAATGAGTTTTAAACCTCATAAAAGTGGTTTTATGAAGGGAAGAATGGAATACATGAAAAATAGAGGAATTTTATGTGAGTAAAGGGGATAAAAGAGAAGGGATTTCTCAGTGAAAAGGGGAGGTAAAATGAGGGAAAACTGGATTTTTTGCAGCAGTCTTTTCATCATGAAAACAACAGAATTTCAGAATCAAGAAGGAAACAGCAGTGAAGATTAATCAAAGAATAAGATGTCTTCATAAGTTTTCAATAATTAAAAATTTTGCAATAAAACTTGTTTCTTGAAGGCTTTCAAAAAATGATTTAGCCACCATTTGATATGACAAATTTTATAGGTGGCTAACACCCTCCAGCCCATTTCATGGATTTCAGGGGTTTCCTCAAGCCTTCAGCCTTTTCCTTTCCCTTCTTCGTGACTAGCATGGAGAAAACTTCTTCACATTTGGACTCAATCTCCACCACTTCCTCAATCCCTTGTTTCACCGAGATTACTGATTCTGAGGGTTCAAAAGGATTCATAGCCTTCATCCTAGCACGAAATAAAAACTCGGGATCACGACCATCAGAGGGAGAAGGTTGCTCAAACTTGAAAGAGATGATATATGCATAGAAACTCTTACAACACAAATTCTTCCAGGATAAACATGCCAAGTACAAGATATTCAAGCTATACGGAACCCTTGTCTAACCTATCCTACCCTTTTTATAGCTTTGGCGAGCACCCAACGGTAGGGTAAACTTCAATTGGAACTTAACATAAAGAAAATGGTAAAAAATCTCGAGAGATCGCCTCATTAAATGCTGGTCGCCCACTCCTTTCAACTGTAATTTTTTCTTTTTACCTGATTTGACTATTCCAATGGCTAGTTTTTGCACCCCTGTGTTCCTAGTGCATCCTTTGATTTTGAGCATAATTCATTTTCTTCCAGCACACTTGCTGTAGTCTAAGTTTTCTCCTGTGCCATTGGTGCACTCCTCCAGGATTCCAATTCGGTGACCATAATCTGCGCACCTTGTGGTACCTTTCGTCTATACCCTCCTTAGTGGGCATAACCCATTTTAGACATCTACTCCGCCATATAGTTATTTGATCTGATATGGCTTAAGTCGGATGCCATTGACATAGCTAGGTAGCATATCACCGTGTAGGGTGGCTAAGCCAACAACTCCACCACCTGTGATTTCTTTAACTATGTGGGGCCCTAGATAGTGCTGCTGGAACTTCCTTGGCTGTCTCACAAACTAGCTATCATATAGTAGCACTAAGTCACCCTCCACAAAGGACTTTTGTTGGATATTTTGGTCATGCCATGCCTCATCCTGTGCTTTCTAAACCTACTGCTAGAAGTTAGAAATAAATCGGGCTTCTTCCAAAGCTACAAGCTATGCTAAACACTCCTCCATGATATCAAGTTCTGCCATATTCATAAAGGATGTGATGTGTAGACTAGGAAGAATATATTCCATTGTCATAATGGATCCCTTGCCATAGACCATCCTAAACGGTGTTTTCCATGTCAACGTTTTATAGGCGGTGTGATAGGCCCAAAGAACATACGAGATGCACACATCCCATTCGTTGCAAACATCATTACAAACCTTAGATAGTGTGTTCTCTAAGACTTTATTGAATGCTTCAACCACTTCATTCGCCTCAGGGTGACATGGAGTGCTCTTGGCGTGATGGAACCAGAATTCCTCCGTTAAGGCCTATATAGTCTCATTAGCAAAGTGCGTACCCCTATCGCTCATCAAGGTTTTCAGACACCCAAATTTGGTCAGAATCTGCTCAAAGATGAAGTGTGCAGTGGTATCTGCAGTGCAATCCTTCACATCTTGTACTTTGGCCCACCTGGTTAGATAGTCAGTGGTAGTGATGATGTAGCGCGCACCTATTTTCTTTCCAGGTGAGTTAATAGGTCCCACAAAATCGATGGCCCATTTGTTAAAGGCTTGCAGTGCCATCTATGTTTGAAGGGGCATTTCATCTCTATGCAATGGCCTTCCTGCCTGATGGCATCTATCATAGACTTTACAATAGTCATGAGAGTAAATATGTAGGTTAGGCCACCATAGGCCAGCGCTTAAGATATTTTGCATTATTGCTTTCCCTACGCAGTGACCTCCTGCTACCCCATCATGTGATTTTTACTATATATCATGTCATTCATGCTCAAGGACGTATCTACACAACACTTCATATGATCCCATCTTATATAGATTTCTTTCGATGATGGAAAAATATGCAGCGCTGACTACTAGTTCTTTCTTTTTCTGCACCGAATACTCCACAGGTGCCATGCCTGCAGTTAGGAACTGAATGATGTCACCGAAGTGTGCATCAACTACCTTAATAGAAAATATCTATGCATTAGGTAACCCTTCCTCTAGGTTGGTCGGTTCCTCCCCGTTCTTAATCTGAGACAAGTGATCTTGCCTGGCGTTCAAATTCCCTGGCTTGACAATGATCTCAAAGTCGTACTCTTGGAAGAGCGGAAGCCATCGGTAGATTCCCCCCCCCAACATAGGCTTATTCACGAGGTACTTCAAATCTGAATTATCTGTGAACATTTTTAAGTGACCCCGTAATAGATAGTGCAGATACTTTTGTAACTCATAAACCATGGCCAATCCTTCCCTCTCCGTTGTGGCATAGTTGTGCTCTACACCAGAGAATTTCAGACTAGAAAATTCAACTGGGTGATCAATATCTCCGTCCCTAGTATGCGTAAGGACCACTCCTAGGGCGATTCCTTAAGCATCAACATGAACATGGAATACCTTTTCCCAATCAGGAAAATTAAGGATAGACACAGATACCACATTTTCCTTGAGTAGCTCAAATCTTTTTTGGCACTCTTCATCCCAAAAAAATGAAACATCCTTCTTAAGAAAATTTTCTAGAGGCATCGTGATCAGTGCGTATCCCTGAATGAACTTTCAGTAGTAGCCTGTATGTCCAAGGATCGAACGCAACTATTTCTCAGTTGTAGGTACTGCAAGATTGATGATAATTGCAAATTTCGCAGGGTCAACCATCAGGGCATGTTGGCACACTATATGTCCAAGCAAGATTCGAAAATGTACACAGAAGATACATTCCTTGATGTTCAAGGAGATTTGGTGCTTTCTGCAAGCATCCAACATCATGTGCAGGTTTGAAACGTGTGTCTTTACTAAGTTGAAGACAGTCTAGTCATCAAAATACACCTCGAGAAATTTGTGGATGAACTCTTTTAACATTGTGACGACCACACGTGAGAAGATAACAAGGGTATTCTTGAGTTCAAACGGCATAACTATATACTGGAATGATCCCCACTCAGTGGAAAACATGGTTTTGTTGTGGTTTTCAACTACAATTCTGATTTGATGGTATCATGAGAACCCGTCAATGAAGGAGTATGATTCTTGGCCTCTTACGCTATCAAGGATCTCATCTGAGAATGGCATAAGAAAGGGATCATGTACACAAGCATCATTCAACTTGTGTAGTTCCACACAGATTCGGATTTCCCCCTTCGTCTTCTTTTCGTAAAACACCATCAAACTTACCCAATCCGACTGCTAGACCGTCTCGATAATACATGTGGCAAGAATTTTATCGATTTATTCCTTAACATTCTGCTTATACTTAGGGTTCAACCTATAAGGTCGTTTCTTAACGGGGTGCGCATTCGGTTGTAGCGTGATGGGCATAACCCCTAGGTCTCCTGTGATCCCTTTGAGCTCCAAAAACTTGGTTGGGAATAAGTCTTGATATTCTATGATAAATTATTCAATTTTTCTTACAGTGTCATCATCCCAGTAGTCCCCAATTTTAGCCAACTTAGGGTATTCTACCGTGCCAATGTTGACTTCCCATAGTTTCAAAGGCTTTATCACATCCACGACCTGTAGTGGAGGTCTCGCAACTAGGCCTTCTCCCTATGATTCTGGGATAGAGATATTGTGCAGATCCTCATCACATTCTTCTATATTTATGTTGTGACAGTTGACAACATCCTACATTTACGCTTCCCACGTTAGTTCTCCCCATGTTGTGTAGGGGCTGGACTCACCAAATACAAATGTGTCTATATCTCGCAGAGCTTCATCAAATGCCTCTTAGCCCCATGTTAATCTAAATGTCACTATAAATTCATCCTTGAGCATTTTCTAGTGGCGAGTGCACTGATGTAGCTCTGCACTCAAGTACCATGCATTGGGAATTGGACCCAACGGATGAATAAACAGGTGAACCCATTCCTCTATAGTCTAGTGATACATCCTCTCCATCCAAGCAAACAGATGTTCACACGGATCCCCTGGGCCAAGGAACGCCTTGACGTGCACCTCAACTGGAGGCTCAAACCATAGGATCATCATATCCCGACATTCCTCCCAGTCCTGGAACGCCTCCTTATGTATGTCTCACCATCTTACAGGTGTTGCATCAAAAGCTATATTAAGGGCCCATAACCTTCGTTCTCTTGGAACCTCAGCTTCAAATGTTCACAAAAACTCTTTTATATTACTGGAACCATCAAATTAAGGTAGTTCTCTTACCTCTGAGGTTATGTAGTAGAAGTCCCTTATGATTCACACGTAGCGCAGTGCAGAGACATCATGTAGCCAATTTTTCCAATTTTCTATTTCTTCATCAGAGTCAAAGAAGAATTCACTATTATTTTCCCAGCAAAGCAAACCATCAGCTATAAGATTCTTCTAGTCTTCATCCTACGTGGTCAACTTATAGATGTGTTCCACCTCCTCTCTTTAACAACACAGCTCTATAATTTTTTCTCTCTGCGGGGTCTAATGGTAATATCACTCGTGTTTATTCACTTTAAAATACCATGCTTCTCTTCTTCAAATTGATAATTCCACCCATATCTATGGCCCAGTCCAATCCTAGGAGTGCAGGATAAGGGTTCGCATCTTCTACATTCTGAATCACTGCAAAGTCAGCTCGTACCTTAACCCCTGCGATATCTACCACAACCTTAGATAACCTTCCTAGCGGTATGATCTTCTATTGATTGGCCATACGCAATTGGATAGTGGACCATTCCAACTTAGGTTCTCCCATTCGCTGCCAAGTATATTTGGGTAGTACATTCACATATGATCCTAGGTCTAGAATAACCTGATCCATTTCATAATCTCCAATCTACACGATTAGCTGCATCTCCCACCGGTGCGTCTCTTCTCCTTATATAGTTTGTGTACATTCTTAACTCCAATGGTTGGATTATTTTTTTCTCTGCAGCTATCTATTAGTTCTTGGAGATTTTCTACGGCCCGCTAGTTGTGCAATAGCCTCATGCATGCCTACAAAAATGGCTTGACCTCATCCTCAGCTCTGATGGTTACGGGATTCTGTGAAGCAGGTGCCTCAACTTGGGAAAATTCTTGTTGAGATGTGGAAAATGTTTCCTTTTCCCTCTGTAGGTCCAAAAATTCGTGTTTGGTGACTGTTTTTCAGATCAGAGGTTCTGCTGTAGCTTTCTCCTCGGCCCCTCCAATGGCCATGCCACTGTGTGTTATCACATTAACACTTGCCCCCTCTTATCAAGGTTCTACCTTTACCCATTGTACATTCTTTACATGTTTGGTTACTGTTATTTGGATCAGAGGTTCTACCGTAGCTTTCTCCTCAGCCCCTCCAATGGCCATGCCACTGCATGTTATCACATTAACACTTTGCCCCTATTCTTGAGGTTCTACCTTTACCCATTGTACATTCTTTGTAGGTCTCTGCTGCTTTTCTTGCACCTTGGATATCAGAATCAGGCAGTCCTCGATCACATGGTCTAGCTCTCTACAATATCTGCATGATTTCCATGTTTGGTTCGAGCAGTCCCTTGCAAATTGGCCTGTATCCCCACAATTATATCGGATAAGTTGTCCTCTACCCCTACCTACGGTTCCAATTTGGCCCCTCCCTTGCCCCTAAGTGGGGAGCCACTATGCCTGAGGGAGACCTTGGCGAGGACATATCTGACTGTACCCTATATAGGTTTCCTCAATTTATCATTAGGTCATATGTCGAGCATCTCTATTCATCATGTCCTACAGATCTGCAGAACTTGCATTCTAGGACATATGCGGCAAGGTGGGGGCAGTGGTTGGTATCGTGCATCTCAGTGATGTGACAATCATCGCACCATAGCACCAGCCCACTTGGTCCTGCAGCTTCCCTCGGACACAACGGGGTGAGTCCTCCAGCTTGCATGTAGTTTGCTAGGAGAGGAAAATTATCCTTGGTATGGCCATTCATCCTGCATCGTATGCACCCACCTTTCCAGGCTATCCTATCTTCCTCGCTCCTTCCACAGATTCTAGATTTCCATGTGCATTGCTTCTAGCTGGCCTTGTATTTGTTGTACTCCTAACTGGGTACCATCTCTTAGCATAGCCTCCAACTTCATAGCAACCTCTAAGGCCTTCTCCTGCGATTCAATGGCTTGATGACCAATCGGCACGCGCAGGTGGGGTAGTAGTATAGAAATGAACCATTTTGTGTGCTGCCTATCATCATACTAGAATCCTCCTTCTGTGATTTCTTTCTTTAATTTTTGATCAGCTTCCCATACAAACTCAGTTGTTTCTTGCTTGAAATCTTTTAGGTCGTTAACTATCTGAGAATAGGACTTAGGCTTCTTGAACTGTTGTTTCAAGGCATTCTTCATTTCCTCAATAGTTGCATTTTCATGCTAGTCGATGTATCCCATGTACCAGTCCAAGGCTCTTCCTTCAAAGGTAAGGGATATTTATGCCCTTTTCACCGCATCACTAGCCATGTTCTACGCAGTCCATACTAATCCTGCGAAAAACTAGAACCGATCCATGTTTTCATCCCCCACGCCCTTGAAGGTAGGTAGCTTCATGTGTGAGGGAATCTTGTCTTTTGGTGGTGGTGGAAGTGATTTTTTACCCCTATGAGGGTTCGAAGGTGGCGTAGATGGAGAGCTATGTGCATCAAAATTTCTTACTAGACTATCGATAGATTGATCTCCTTCTTGATTAGTTCTATAGTTCTTACCACTGTGCGTTGTACCCTTGCTTTGATCGGAGCTCATTCACTCTGTATGGCTACAAAAAATGAATTTTCACACAATAAGATCTTAATCAGTGATCGTAAAGTTTTCAGAAAATTACCCCGGAAACCCTTGAAGAACCTCTGCTCCACCTTTGAATAGGACACAAATTGGTCGTTTGCAAATTTTTTCGCAAATCCTAGTATCACACTGTCCACCTAGTGATCTACCATGCGAGTGATGGTGTTATCAGTCTTCTCTAACTGCAAGATCAACTCAAGGCTCCACTGCGTGAACCACTCGTCTTTCTAGCACTTTTGAAAATCGACAAGCCTTGCGAGCCGCTCATGTAGCTCGATCGCAAATGTCACAAATAAAATTTCATAGATCTCTGTGAAAATTTACTTATTCTTCCACTCCTCTGCAGTTAACTTCGCATTGTGATTTTCTTTACAGTGAATTCCTAAACTCTCTTTTCAAACCACTCGTCGATTTCTTTTTTCTCAGGTTTCCAATACGGTCTTCGCATTACCTGATCTCTCTCAAAATTCTCTCGATCCTGACAACAGAACCATTTGTTGGCTCGAGGGGTCCTGACCCAGGTTTGAAGGTTAAGGTTTTCTAACAAACCCCTATACTACTGGCCCTTTTGGCAGTGACCTGCTTGCGCAGGCCAAAATCTCACCTGAAGCAGTATGGGAGTGTGTTGGAACCAATTTTTCGCACCCTTAGAGAGAGCAGGTAAGTCAAGCAGGTCTGCGTCCTAGCCTATCGAGTTCGTATTTAACAAATCTATTCGCAAGCTTATAAAATAGAGCTACTATTAGGAAAAAATCTAGTAATTCTCTTCACATCCACGTGTGTAAGACCAATCTATCAATACAACAACTATAATTGCAGTAGTTAACGGATTACAGATTCTTATAACATAAACATAGATACTTTCACAACTATCACACAGATACTTTTTCAACTCAATCATTCACATCAATCATAACAAAGCAGATCGAGATAACATCAAATGTCCAACAGTACTTCGCATATATATTACTATGAAAATATTTTTACAATCCCAAAATATCGCCTGTACACATAGCTAGTAGGGTCTGCACAAACCAAGACTGAGGATCTTTGCGCACACAGCCAACAGGAGTCCTTACCCAAACAACCTGACTACAGATCTAACAATTCGTGCTTCACATCGATCTCAATTCTTTCCTACCTATGACTCAAAAAGGTTCATCTATTTATACCGATTTAGCCTATGCATCGAATGGTCCACAAACTGAGGTTTGCCAACTCTTGGTCTACCCTTGACCTGTTAGAATGAATTAGTGACTTTGACCCACCACAAAAACCCTGCGCTAGACTAAATATTACAAAAATATAGAAAAATGGACAAAATTCATAGCTTTAGGAGACCTTGTTCCAACAATGGATGAGTTGGAGTGGGACAAGGGGTTTTGGTAACCCTCCTCTACAATGGCTAACGACATCTGCAAGGCCCTAAATATCATAGTTCCCTAATCCTAGATGAACCCGCATACAATGTCACCTTTCCCGGATGGTGTCCTCTAGGAATGGGCTCATGGCCCTTATTTCTATCATCAAGAACCAAGAGAGAGCCTCATATAGGGGCCATGGAATAAAATAACTAACAAGAACCTCTAAAGAGTGCTTCCCTTGTATAACTCCACAAAACCTCCCAATTCAAGCAGATGGTGTCTCCTCCTACAGTTGTGGACCACCACTACCCCACCGCCAGCACCACACCACTATTGAGACTCAAAAGCATTCGTTGGTTGCAACATGAGGAAATCATGGTAGATGAAATATATATTGGGAAACATGATTTTCATTAGATGAATACCCCCACATGTTATTCAACGATCGCATCGCCAGAGATAAGGATCCACGAGTGGTAGTTAGTCCATGTCACGAAACATAGAGGGAATGTTTGTTTATCCAATTTCCAATAATATCCCCCCAATCCAAAGCAGATGTGTATAGAACTCATGATCTACGCTCTCATACGACTTCTTGGGAATCACTATTCTCATTAGACCGAAACCACCAGGTCTTAGTCAACGATCGCATCATAAAAGATAGGGATCCACGAGAGGTGGTCATTCCATGACACAAAACACACAGTGAGCATTGGTTTATCCAATTTCCAACACTATCAAAATTCCCACCCCGATAATAAGGACCTTACTATGAATGGGAAAACTTTATAATGAATTTACAAACCATCACTACAAATGACGAAGCCACCATAATTCAAACTGGAACTCCCTAATTTTGCAACCAAGAGCCATACCACCCCCATAATAGACTCTGAAACCTACAACCATGAGCCAAGCATTAACTAGATAGTGACACTATGATAAAATACCCAGACATAACATGGATGGAGATGGGAAGATGGGCTCAAAATGAGTAGCCAAAGTGACACTCCACCTTCTATGTGGATGAGACCCGCTTGCAGGTTCTGTGTCCACTCTGACACCACTAACAAACACACTAGAAAGGGAAATATTCCAATTAAATGACAACCCAAGGAAAATTCTAGACCACACCTAGCATCTGAGAAATACTTAATTACCTTGTGATTTTTGCAGGTGCCAAAGAGATAGAAAGGAGGCACCAGGAGTAGTGATGTGCCCAATAGACCTTTTAATACTCCTGTCTCCCCAATTACCAAGAAAGTCACATTCTGCCTCCCAATCCAACCTCTAACAGCTTCCACAGCACATGACTTTGTAAACACTATGACGAGTTGTCTTTCCTTCTTTCCACCCTAAATCGAATATCGCCATGATGGTACCCAGGTTGCACATGAACCACCTATGCAGACTTAAATGCCTTCCTTCATTAGTTTCTTCCCTCACACGAACATACTAGTTCGGGTACTGCCACACTCTCGAATGTTTTCGCACTTGCATGATTAACCTTGAAAAATTCCTAATATGACTTCCAACTACCTTAGGTTTTCCACCCTCATCAGGGATTAAAAACCTTAATATTATAAACCCTAAGATCAATATTATATAAACTAATATTAATATTAAGCCTTAAGACTAATATTATAAACCTTAAGGTTTTTTAAACACCATGTTAAGCACACGCATGGTGTATGAGGAAGATGAGCATACACACAAAAGAGACTCAACACACAATGAAAGATAAGTGTGATGCTTTCTTATTTTTCCATTATACATGATGTACATTTATAGTACAATGGTGTGACTCTTGGTTTCATATTCCCAGGTCACTTGGACTCCATTGTGACTTTTCGCATTCCACACCTACCCATGGAGGATTAGGTGTTCCAACATCCCCTCTTAATCCGAAGGGGTATGTGTGAGTCCAAGAAAAGAGTTGTAATGAAAATATGCAAAGTATACATGGTAGCACTTGGGCTGAATCAACTCTCTAAAATGTTGGAAAAAAGAGGTGGTTTAAGGATGACCACAAACACTGGAACACAAAACTTGTTGCAGTTCCCAAAACTCTTCCAAAACTGGCAAGAAGCTGAAGGCTTCTGCTAGAGGAATTGTCCCTCATAAAAAAGGGAGACCTTCAACCTAAAAGAAGGGAGGTCTACTACCTGTGATGGTTTTAGGATTACCAACAACACTGGAATGCTTGAAGCATTTCCTAGAACTCAACCAAAGCTGGCAAGAAGCTGAAGGCTTTTGCTAGAGGAAGTGTCCCTCATATATGAAAGGGAGACCTTCAACCTAAAATAAGGGAGGTCTACTACCTGTGATGGTTTTAGGTTATCCACCAACCAAAGATGATGGTTTGAGGTTGGCAACCAACCGAAGGCATGCTCATGGGCATCCGTGTCTCTGGCTACATCTCTGAATCTGGAATGATGAATTGTGGCTTAGGCTCGCTTGAACTGATGTGTCTCTGGCTACAACTCTGAACATGGAATGAGAGATTGTGGCTCAGGCTCAATTGATCTGACGTCGAAGCTTGTACATGACCACCATTTCCCCCCCTGTCAGGGACAGGGTGAGATGATGGCGAAAACTCAACTGCAAGTTTGCTCAATATCCGTGAACAAGTTCTAACATGTGTTGTAAACATCTTCTTGGCTGTTGATGCCCATTGCTAAGAAGCGATCCATCCAAGATGAATCTTTGTTCTTGCAGGAGGCTTGTTTCTGAAGCATCTGTCTGAAGAATGGGTGTGCCGACCACAGTGCTTGCATGGATGAAGATCAAAACAATGATCTTTCATATGACCAACTCGATCACAGTGTTGGCATTTTAAAATCTGTTGTTGTGGAAGCGCAACAGGATCTGGAACAGCTGCAGGTGAACTGTCATACAGGAATCCAACACTTTGAAATATGATGGGCTTTGTGTAGTCTGGAATATGAAAGGACACATCCTTCTCATATCCAAGACCAGTTCGATGCTTGTTGTGGACAAGCTCTTCCCAAGGTCTGATGATGGGCTTGAGAAGTGCAGGTTGAGCTGCTGCATCTGCATGTAAATATACTCTAGTGCAAGGAACTGAATGTGAATCATATGGAACTTTATCTTCTTTCTTCTTATGAGAGTCCTTATCAATCTTCTGAATAGAAACATGTTCAAAATGGTGACTCTTTTGCTGAAGTTCATCTTGTTGAAGCTGAGATTCCAACTCCAAAAACTCAATATTTTCTTGTGCATCTTACAAACAACTTTGAATATTTATTTTTTTTCTTCCCAAGGTCTGATGATGGGCTTGAGAAGTGCAGGTTGAACTGCTGCATCTGCATGTACATCTGCTCTTGTGCAAGGAACTGAATGTGAATCATCTGCAACTTTATCTTCTTTCTTCTGATGAGAGTCCTTCACAATATTCTGAACAGAAACAGGTTCAGAATGGTGACTCTTTTGCTGAAGTTCATCTTGTTGAAGCTGAGATTCCAACTGCAAAAACTCAATCTTTTCTTGTGCATCTAGCAAACAACTTTGAATATTACAAAGAGCATCCTTGCTCATTTTTATCATGTCATCAACATTGGAATGAATGAGGTTATTCAACAACACTAATGCCTCATTGATTTTAGCCATTTTCAACAATTTAGGCTCAAAAATAAATGAAAGGGTGTCAGCTTCAACCGAAAATGCACCCGTTTACAATGTGATTCCTTTCAAACAAATACAAATGACTCTAAAGAATTTCCAACTATGGAAATCTCAAAGTACAAAGTGTGCTCCTCAAATGATGGAGGACAATCAACAATGAGTTACATCAACAACTCAAATTTACTCATTGCAACTATGAAGAAGATGCAAATACAATGTCAATATCTCTGCGAAAATATTTTGTAAATGTGTAGCTGAAAACACTTGTGCAAGAAGCCTTTAAGGCAGCTGAATTTTCCTTCAAAGAGTTGTTTTCAATGATGGAAAACTTGTCTTCACATGTAAAATTATTTCAGAACAATCACCCTTCAAATCAATGCCACAAATCACAATGCAAATCTGCAATTTTCTCTATGTGTACTGTCCATTTTCTTCATACTCGCTCTTTTTTTTCTCTCTCTCTCTACTGTTTTTTTTTTTTTAGGTAATTAAAAGTTAATTAAAAAAATGGGAATAATTAAAAATGAGGGGAATTAAAAGGTCGAATTTAAAACAATTGTGAGAAATATTATAAGGGAAATGTTAATAAAAAAGGGATTATTAAAAAAGGGAAGGGGGGTGATTTAATTAAAAAGGAAAAGGGTATTAATTTAAAAGGGACTAGTTAAAATGGGGAGGGAGAGGCAAATTAAGGGGATTTTATTTATTTATTTTAATATAAGAGATTAATTAAAAAATAAGGGGAGGAGGGAATTTACAAATTTGAAAAGGGGGGAAGGGGGGTAACTATCAAATTTAAAAAAAGGTGCAGTATTTAAAAAGGATTAAGGGATTTAAAAATTGAAAAAACGAATTGAAAATGCGTTTCAACGTTGTGAGGAGGGTGTGTGAGTAGCTCGTGTGGCGTTGTGGGCGGAGCGTTCGAAGCAAGAGAGTTGGGCGGAGTGAGGTAGGGATTTGGGCAGAGTGCTGTCAGGTGAGGCAAGGATTAGTTGGTAGGGAGCACTGTAAGGGAGGGGCGTAGTGGAGTTTAGGGGACGATTAGTTGCAGTAGATGGGAACGGTTAAGGTAAGTTGTGAGGGCGGCAACCATGAGGGGTATGGAGATATGGGTGGAGAGGTGGCTCGAATAGCGTGCTGAGAGTAGTGTGGGGTGCGGGAGTGTGCAGGTAAGGGGGAACGTGTATGGTGCGGCGGTGAGTGCAGAGGTCGTGGGTCGTGGGGCCGAGAGGCCAAGAATGATGGGGGGTTGAGTGATGTGTTGTAGGGTGAGGTAATTTTGCAGAGCGAGGGGGTTGGGAAAGCATGGAAGGGAGAGTCAAGGGTTCTAGTTGGGAGATAGGCTGTTGCAGAATGGAGAATGAGGTTTGAGTAGGGGGGCCGAATGGCCTAACGCCTGAAAACAATTTTTTTTATTTTTTATTTTTTATTTTTTTATTTTTTGTTATTTTTTTTTAATATAACAGCAGAGAGAAAAAATCCAGAGAAACACAGAATTTTTCCAAATATATAGCAGGATCTTGCAGATTTAGAGCAAAAAATAATTTTCTCAGCAGCAGAGAATAAGAATGCAGATTTTCAGAATATTTCGTCAGTAAAATCCAGAAATTTGTAGAAATTTTCAGTAAAAAACCCAAAAATTTTCTCTCAGAAACCCTCTTTAAACAATGTTTTCAGTAGCTCTTCAAAACATAAATTCAATGGGTAGAAATTGCAGGAAGAAATCAACCTTTAGATGCACAGTGTTGCTTGCTTCTTTTCTTCAAAACAAATGCCTGAATGCTGCCAATTTCTGAATGCTGCAAAAAGATTGATGAATGCGGCGAAAAAGACTGCTGCAGAAAAACTCTAAATGCTGCAAAAATGCCAAGAATTTTGCAGATATGCACAGGCCATAAACACAAATGGCTCACTCAATTTGGAGCAGGGCCAGCAATCGCCCGCTCTGATACCATGTTAAGCACACACATGGTGTATGAGGAAGATGAGCACACACACACAAGAAGCTCAACACACAATGAAAGATAAACGTGAGGCTTTCTTATTTTTCCATTATACATGATGTACATTTATAGTACAATGGTGTGACTCTTGGTTTCATATTCCAAGGTCACTTGGACTTCATTGTGACTTTTCGCATTCCACACCTACCCATGGAGGATTAGATGTTCCAACAAGGTTAATATTAAAAAATGCAAGATTAGTATTATAAACCCTAGAAATAATATTATGAAGCATACCATTAATATTAAACCCAATATTATAAATCCTAATATTAAACCTTAATTTTGAAATATCCCAATGCAACATTGAATAACTTTCAATTTAATGTAACATTATAACAATGATTGTCACATCACAACAATGGTTGTCACATTTGATGTTAGATAGATTAACAATTTTATAACCTAATATTAAGCCAAATATTATAAACACCAACATTACATTCTATTAATTTTAATTTTTTTTTGTAAACTTGATAGGACTACATCTTCAACATGTCTAATATAACATATTATTATTAAATTAGTTAAACCCAAATAAAATTTTAATTAAAAGCAATCAAATATATATATTTTTATGAGATGGTAATTTAAAATATATATATATTATTTTTGTTTTAAAAATACACATTTACAATAAAGAATAAAATTTCAATTTTTTTTAATTCAAATAAGAAATTTTAAATTATTAAAAAATATATATTAAATAAATAAATAAAGCAAACAAAAATTAATACAAAGTTATTAATCGGTTGACTAATAATTTGATCAAAACAAAAACTAATACAAAGTTAATGATTAACTTAAATTAATACAAAGTTATTAATCTGTTGACTGATAATTTAATAAAAACCAAATTAATACAAAGTTATTAATCGGTTGAGTGATAATTTAATAAAAACCAAAACTAATACAAAGTTAATGATTAACTCATCGCAATACGAACCCGACCAACGTAATAAAAAAGCACACTTAGTGATACCATACTTCGCCTCGCATTGCACACGCTGTTATAATGATTGTAGCGAATTTCATTTTGTTCACTCCTGGGAAGACTCGCAAAAATTTCAATTGTGACTCGCGATATTAGCGCTTACCTGCAGTGGTCGGGACAACTGTAAATAGTTATAGTGTAATACTCAGTTATAAAACTTAAATCATTTGTTTATTGTTTGAAAATATTTTTATTTGTCGCTGGTGTCGCTGCTGGCGCTTACCTGCAGTGGTCGGGACAACTGTAAATAGTTATAGTGTAATACTCAGTTATAAAACTTAAATCATTTGTTTATTGTTCGAAAATATTTTTATTTGTCGCTGGTGAGATCTGTTGGGCTATGTTCAAGTAGTTATTGTATAAAAGTCACCGATTCGGAGAGGGCTCTGTTCAGCAATGACACAATGGGTGGCATTTGAAAAGTAAGCAGAGTTTATTATATTTTTTATTTATGTCTAACCAATACATTACCTGATTTGTGCTTACAGCCGATGTCTAAATCTAAATCCGAGTTGTCTAACTAGCCAGACGAATTGCCCGGACGGTCAAAATTGGCTGGAATTTGTGCAATTTTTTTTTCAGAAATTTTGCAATAGCAGTGTTTGAATCTTGTTTTTGATGGTGGAAATAGCAGTGTTTGAATTCAGCACCATCAAAAACATCTAAAACACCTAAAATATTAAAGATTAATAACTGTAACCCGAATTTACAAAAATCCTTGCCAAATTTTGTTAAAATTTTACCTGAATTTCAATGATTTTCAAGGCAAAAAGACAGTCCCTACGGCAATCTAAATTAACAAATACTTTTAGAACATATATTCAATGAGCGATGTCAGAGTAGCAGGTAGCGGTTCTTCTGCAGTGATCTTCGGAGAAAAAAATAATAAATAATAGATAACTTCACGTTGATGAAAACAAAACATGTGCATTAAGTTTATTTGTTATCTAATGGAAAACCCATTTTGTCACCATCGTCGAATAGGTCACCAAATTATTGGCCATAGAAAATGTGTTTTGCAAATCCCATTCAAGTCTGACTTTTGACGAATTCGATTCGGGAAGCATACACTGCATCTTGATAACGAAATGTCCGCGTTTTCATTCAGGGAATGGATGGATCTGAGGAAGGCTCATGTCTTTTCACGAAGTTTTTCTGCCTACAGAACGTCCTATAAATACATAGCGTTTGTGGATGAAGGTACTACTTAGGATCAAAGATCTGAACCGGCGACACGAATTGTTGTAAGTTATCGACAAAGTTAGAAACTTCTTTTTCATTTGGAATTTCCTATAGGCTCTATGATTATTATTTACCGGACTATCTAATAGTTTCTTCATATTCAAATCATGATTGTGCAGTTTTTATGCGTATTGAAATGGCAATGGCGAAGACCCATCAGTACTCGGCCCTTCTTGTTCTATTACTTTGTGCTGCTTTGGCAGCGGGTGTTAATGGGGATCTCAAAGTGGGTTTCTACGATTCCTGTTGTCCAAAAGCGGAATCCACTGTGTTCGAAGTTGTGAGAGATGCATTTCTAAAGAGTCGAGAAGTGGCTCCTGGACTCATAAGGATGCATTTCCATGACTGTTTCGTCAGGGTAGGCATGAAATATATTCCATCATTATAATTTTATAAATATATCAACATCCAATAATTCCAAAAATGCAAGTTTTCACGGCCCTTCCTAATGCTTTCTGCTATTTCTATACGCTTCACACTCAATATCACAAACCAATATCAACATATGTTCCTCTCCATCTATCTATCTAGATATATGTGGTTGTGCTTATTGTTATATATTGTCAGCGTCTACTACCAATCTGTAACTCATGGGTCCAATTGTAACGCAATTATATAGTGTGTTTGAATGTTGAAATCATGTGCGCTTTCAGGGATGCGATGGGTCTGTTCTGATAGACTCCACTGCCAACAACATTGCCGAGAAAGATAGTATTGTTAACAATCCGAGCCTTCACGGATTTGACGTGATTGAAAGAGCGAAATCGAAATTAGAGACCATCTGCCCAAACACTGTTTCCTGTGCAGATATCGTAGCATTTGCTGCTCGAGATAGCACAAAGCTGGTAAGCATATCACAAATTATAAAAAGTTACATTTTTATTAAAATTTTATTACAATTTTGTAACTTATTGTAGGCATCACCATATAAATATCCTCTGAGGTGGGATGTTCCTGCTGGAAGAAGGGATGGAGTTATTTCACGGGCTTCAGAAGTCCTGGCAAATATACCTGCCCCTACCTTTAATGTAAGCCAGCTGACACAGTTTTTTGCAGTGAAAGGGCTATCCCAGGACGAGATGGTTATACTATCAGGTGCATACTAATTTTTCTGAACGCGTTGATGTTGGTATATATATGCTTGTGAAATAAGGCACTGCATTGCAATAAGATCAGTTACACTGGAGTAAAAATATTGGAATGTAAGAGTTCCGATGGTTAGTAAAAAATATTGTATTTGAATGTTCATCGCTGTAATTTGTAAAATTATTAATCCATGAGTGGGTGTATTCATGCAGGAGCACACTCAATTGGTGTCTCTCATTGCGTTGCATTCGTGAACAGGCTCTACAACTTCAGCAGCACTGTTCCGACTGACCCATCTCTTGATCCTAAGTATGCTGCCTTCCTGAAGAAGAAGTGTCCTCCGGGAAGCGGGAACAACAACATCACGACGGTGTTCATGGATACTTTTACGCCTGAAACTGTCGACAATCTCTACTACAACGGTCTTCTACTGAAACTTGGTTTGTTTACCTCCGATGCAGCGCTGCTCACAGATACAAATACCGCAACGGTAGTCAACGCAAGCGCTGGGCGCCGTCACTTGCGCACGTGGCAGGAAAGGTTTGCCGCTGCCATGGTTAATATGGGACTGGTCATCGAATTGACAGGCAACGAGGGACAAATTCGTCGGAAATGCAGTGTCATCAACAGCTCATAGGCTGAGCGAGACGATGGGATGCTACTTGATTGGAATAGGATTTAATCCTCGTCTCCTACATGTGTTTTTTTGCGTGCCTTCCTCCTATCTAATAATAATGTCACAGGAAGAATAATATAATAACATCGTCTTCATAACTTATTTATTTTCCTCTATGCTGAGGATGAGGATAATGAGATATGATGCGTACCGATTGTTATTCATGCATTATGTATTGGTTTTCCTTAATGAAAAATAAAATGTTTCATCTTTTTTCTAGCGATTATTATTTAATCATATATTTGTATTTTTTTTTGGAAAATTTGATAAAAATTAACAGAAATTTTGGGAAATTTGGCTGTCAATTTTGAGGATTTTGGGTGCTTTAAGTTTTTGATAGTGCTGAATTCATTTTTACCATTGAAAAAATGATTTAAACATAGCAGATTTTTTTGACAAAAAAAATAACCTTTAATAAATAATTTTTTCACAAAATTGTGATAGGAGAAAACACCATTCTTATTTAATTATGTATGCTGTATATTTCTAAAATACATATCACTTTTGTCCGTGGGGTAGTTAAATGATGATGAGGAGGGCTGTTATAGCTGTTATAGTTCAATTCTCTTCCCAGATTCTGGTGATGTATGTCGAATCACAAATCTCCATAACGTAAAAAGCACCATTAAGCAATACATTTTAATAAAAACACAATACCATAATATCACTACCATATAAATATAAAACTACTCCAAGCATAGAAGCATATGCATTTGATGGAACATTCCATGAACTTGGAGGTCATTAATTGTGTTAAACAAACATTAAAGAACTATTCATTATCCATTTTGGCTTTGTAGTAAGAATTTATTTCAATAAATGAGTGCATAATGTAAGGTGGATGACATGGACTTTACTATATTTTAATAATGGGAAGCTAATGCTTGAGATGCTCCTAACCTTTATAAGAGGATGCACTTTAGAAATGTGATGTTTAATCTCCATTCTAGTTTCACATTAAGTATCATTCATGTTTAATCTCCATTCTAGTTTCACATAAAGTATCATTTATATATATGCGATAAAATAGTCACTATTTTTATCCACCAAACAGAGACGAGGTGTAATGCATATAAAAGCTTTTATTTCACTATATTCTTACAGGTTTTTTAAACTTATATGGAAAGCACCCAAGATGTCAAGTTGCATTATTACTCAGGGCAATCTTTAGCACTAGAAATTGAAGTACCACAGGAAACAATAGTGTCTAAGAGGGTATTAATTTATTCCATGTACTCATTCTTGTTTCACTTACTTTTAATGGGTTTCTATGACAAGGTGAGTCAATTCAATTCATTATCTAAATTTGTTATACATCTTTGTTTCCCTGTATGTTTTTAAATAATTTTGTGGCATAATTACGTTTTATGGGTTTATATGACATTTTGAGTCAATTCAATTTATTATTTAATTTTGAGTTATATCTTTGTTTCCACTTAACATGCATGTTCTTCAATGATTTTATTGTGTAATTATGCTAAATCTATATTTGGAAATAGTTATATATATAATTTTATATTATAAAATAAGATAAAGAATTTAATACTTTAATATTAAATATTTTTATGAAAATATTTACTCAAATTTATAGTTTAAATATAAAAAAAAATCTTATATTTCTTAAAAATGGAGTGTATTAAAATATATGTTTTTTGACATTTGACACTTGAAATGATCTACACTATTCTTTGTGAAAAAATTGTTATGTTAATTTTTTCTGGTTTTCAAGTTCCTGTGGTAATTGTTTACTGAAGAGTTTGCCGGATTATCCACAGTCTCACGAAACAACAAGGGTGTGAGATAGACCTATTATTTTCATAGACTAAAACGAACTTTTATATTATTTGTAAATATGTTTTTAAGTGAAATGTATGAGAAAACTTTAATTTCCTTGTTCTAATTTATCGTAACACGTATGAATAGGGATTATTTATTGGTGACCCATGTTCCAAAGAAATTCTCTACCACTAAATTATCTGTTACCAAGGAAAATGTTTTTTCTTTCTTCACCTTTTACTTATATTTTATGTACTTTACTTTTTTTAAATAGATTGATAAAGTAATGATACTTCTAATATGGTATTTTTCGATGAAATACAAAGGATTTATTACTTATGGCATGGTATGTTTTTTGAAATATAAAATATTGGATATTTCATGGTGCGTTGGATTCCTCTTGATTTAATTTGTTATATTTTTTTTTGGTTAGCTTGGATTGTGGAAGAGGAAAGGTTTTTATCAATGTTTGTTATTATTTGATTTGTAATATATTGTTTTATTAAAAAGAGAATTAAATAAAGTTTATTGGGTGTAGTTCAATTGTGATGGCTTTTTTTAATGAAGTTATATGTAAAGAAAGAGATTCAAAGTTTAAATTTTCGGGTATTAGAATAATAGAAAAATAATAATAAAAAACTCTATTCTCTTATATTCAAGAGGTATTAATATACTGTATTCCTATGAATTTTTTTATGCAAATAAAGTAAGAAGTGGGGCAGGTTATGTTTTCTTCAAATTCTTTTCATGGTTGTACATGGTGTCAAGAGTAGTTCATTCAAAGACCCCTTGCACCTTGAAAGAGAGAGTGGGTAGTTTTGGTCACATGGTTTTCACTTTTAGCGCTTTTATGGAGAATGGTGGTTTAGTCCATAGTATTGTAATTCCAATTAAAGAATTATGGCTATATTCTAATCTAGGGTAAATGAATCGGCACTGCCTTATATAATACTGAATTATAACGACATAATGTGACAGTATAGACCATACTATCGCAAAGATCAAGGAAAAATGTTTTTTTTTTTCATTTGGTGTTTGTGTTCATTGCAATTACGACTCACAGTCACAATTGCGACACGTGATTAAGTCATCACAATTGTGACGAAAAAATTGTTTGTAGCAATTGCGACAAACAATGTTTGGTGTCGCAAAATTTCATGCAGTCTAAAGTTATAATGTCAAAAAATTACTTTACTAAATAGAATTAAGAACAAATTGAAGAAAAAAACAAAATTTTTGGGCCGAGAGGCCCAATCTACAGCCCAGTATGATCCTGATGTCAAGTATGTCACGTTCTCAAAAAATATTAAATTTTATTTTTGCTAATGTCAGCCAAAGCATTAACCTAATATTTAATTTTATATAACTTGAATATTTAGATTATATATAACTTTTTAAACTTATTAATGGGTCGAGATTAATTATTAAAATACAACTATGTATTATTTATATAATTTGAATGGATAGTAAATTATCTCACCCATTTAAGAAGTGCTTTATTATATACATGAATTTGAATGGATCATAAATTTACCTTTAACAAAAAAATTTACTACTTTGAATTTCTAAATTAAGTAAAATTTTAAGCATCTTTACTCTTTACAAAAGTCAATACGATTTCCTAAATCAAAGGAAAAGAGTTAATTCAACACAAACAATCAAAATCCAAAATATTTTAATATTTCTTTTAATTAAATATTTGTAAAATGAATCCTTAAAAAGAAAACCCATGTTGTATGGATAAATTAAAATATTTAAAATATAAATATTTCCCCATAAAAATTGCAATATTTCAAAATTTAAATAAATAAAAAATCTAAATAAACCAGAGGTATGGTAAATAAATAAAACCTATCTTTACACTTACTCCAGAGCTATGTTAAATAAATAAAAATATATATAAACTAGATGTATGGTAAATAAATAAAAACTTAATTTTATATTTACTCCATAAACCTTTTTATATTTAAAAAAAAACTCGAAAAGCTAGGTTTTATTTAGATGAAGTCTATGGGACAAATACCATGGGACAAATTAATATTGATACCATGGGATAAATACCATTGTCCAGATACTATATTTATAAAATAACTATGGTAAATAAATAAATACAAAAAGGTATAAAGAGGTATGATAAATAAATAAATATAAAATAGATATAAAGACGCATGGTAAATAAATAAATATAAAACATGCATAAAGAGGTAGGGTAAATAAATAAAAATGCATCAAATATGATTATAAATAAAAATCTAAGTATATAACAAGCCTATGGGCCAAATACCATAGTAAATAAAAGAGGTATCGTAAATAAATAAAAATATAAATAAACAAGAGGTATGGTAAGTAAATAAAACCTCTTTTCATATTTACGAACACTTAAAAAATATGTTTTATTTAGGTGAAGCCTATGGTCCAAATACCATAGGCTAAATTATTATTAATACCATGCAAAAAAACATTATCAACCTTAATATAATCTTAAAAGATTATTATTACTATTATTATTATTATTAAATCTAATACTCATATTAATATATTATAATATTAATATGATTAAATTTAATAACTTTCAATTAATACACTATTAAATTTATTATATTATAATATATATAAATGTATCATGATATATATTAACTCTAGATATATATGAGAGAGAATAACAAAGATATAGAGTGATAGAGGTGGAGATATAGGGGAATTGACAAGGGAGAGATGGAGATAAACCAAAAGAAAGGGGAGAGGAGGAATGAAGAGTGAGAAAGGGAGGCACAAATATGGAGAAGGGAGAGAGAGATGGCAGAAGAGAGAGGGAGGTAAGAGAGAAAGGGAGAGATAGGAAGGACCAGAGAGAGGACTTGAGAGACACAGGGATAGAGAGAATTTGGAGGGGGAGAGAGGGAGGGAAGAAGAAATAGAGAGAGAGAGAGAGAGAGAGAGGTGGAGAGAGAGAGAGGGAGTTGCAAGGGAGAGATGAAGAGAGAGTGTGTATGTTTAGGGGTGAGAAAAGATACAAAGTAGGATGTATGAAGAGAAGGGGGGGCGGGGGTAGAAGGAGAGAGGGAGGGATATAGTAATGTAGTTGGAGGGAGAGAGGGGCAGAGAGAGAGAGAGAGAGAGAGAGAGATGGGGAAGAGAGACAGAGGTAGGAGAGAAAGGGAGAGAGGGGAAGGATGAGAGAGAGGAGGAGAATGATGGGGGAAGAGAGAGTATTGGAGGGAAGAGAGAGAGAAAGAGAAAGAGACAGAGAGAGAGAGATTAGGGAAGGGAGAGAGAGGAGGAGAGAGGGATCGATAGAGAGATGGAGTTGGAGGGGGAGAGAAGTAGGAAATAAGAAATATAGAGAGTGAGAAGTGGAGAGAGAGAAGGAGTGACAAGGGAGAGAGAGAGAGAGAGAGCGTGTATGTTTGGGGGTGATATAATGAGACAAAGAAGGAGAGATGGAGATAAGGGGGGAAAGAATGAGAGATAAGGAGAGAGGGAGGGATATAGTAACATAGTTAGTAGGTGAGAGAGAGAGAGAGAGAGAGAGAGATGGGAGAGAAATGAAAATAGTGGAAGGAAGAGAGAGGATGTGAGAGAGTAGAGAGAGGGAGGGAAAGAGAGATGGACTTGAAGGGGGAGAGAGAGGGAGGTAAGAAGAAAGACATAGAGAGATAAAGGTGAAGAGAGAGAGAGAGAGATAAGGAAGATGGAGAGAGAGGGAGAGAGGACAGAAGGAGGAAAGAGATATATTAGTGAGGAAGAGGGAGAAAATGGGAAGATAGAGATATAGATGGAAGGTGAAGAGAGGGGAGAAGAGAGAGATTGGGAGAGGGAGGGAGTTACAAAGAGATTGATAGACATGGAGTGTGAGAGCATGTGTTTTTAGGGGGGTGAGATAGAGAGACAAAAAGGAAGAGATGGAGGGGGATATAGATATGGATGGAGGGTGGAGAGAGGGAAAAATATTTCTTGCACTAGATGGATTGATTTAAGTGGATATGGTGATTTCTAATCCCATTTGATTATTTGCACTAGATTCATCGATTTTAGTGTAGATATTTTTTTCTAATGATATTTGATTAATTGCACTAGATGCATTGATTTCAATGTAGGTGGTGATTTCTAATACTATTTTATTGCTTTCACTCATGTGTTGATTTCAATGTAGACGTTGATTTATAATTATATTTGATTGCTTGCACTAGATGCATTGATTTCAATGTAGATGATTCTTAATCCTATTTGATTGTTTGCACTAAATGCATTGATTTCAATGTAGAAGTTATTTTGTAATCTTATTTGATTGCTTGCATTAAATGCATTGATTTCAATGTAAATGTTGATTTATGATTTGATGTAATTGGATATATGATGGTACATTAATTTTAAAGTGATTGGATTAACAATATGCATTGATTTTAGTGTAAGCACAAAACGGTATTGACAAAGCACATTGATTTTTGTGTTATAGTAATTTAACCTATTAATATTGGAGAGCGAGAGAGACAAGGTATCATGTTTACTTCAACAACTCGAACTAAAGATTTAAATTATTTACGATTTAAATTTTCTTTTTCATATAATCGATATGAAAAGATGACAAAACTAAGGGGGACAATAATAAGAATAGTAGAAGAGAATAGTTTGACATTGATCACAATGAATACTATTTGTAACATGAGTACATTCTTATTATTCACATTTTTTGTCTTTCAACATTATTATTGTCACTTTTCATTCAAAAAAATTATTTCATCATTTCTCAAAATATTTAACATATTTAAAATGATTATATTATTATTTGATATATTTACATATTATTGATAAAATTAATCATATCTTCCATAGCTTTTTCTTGGCAACACACCATTGAAACCAGCCAGATCCATCTTAACTCTGGATCTATCAAGCGCTGAGCGGGATCAAATCTCTCAAGGTGCAAATCTTTCCTCAAGTTTTGCACTCAAAAAAAATGTTTTCACCTCCAGAGATTTAATCCTTCTCAGCACTTGATAAATCCTGAGTTAAAATATATCTAGGCTGGTGATAAATCATACTCAACATTGTAATTAGATTACACAAAATCCATTCCACGTGAAGATCAAATGTTTGGAGGACCCTTTTACCGCCACCAAATCAGATTGTAACACTAGATATAATGGTGAGTGATTAAACTTAAACCAAAACTCCGAAATTCTATTGACGGCTCCATTTAATTTTTTAATTTGGTTTACAGGGCGAGGGCATCGCACTACAACTCTGCAAGATGTCTTAACCATTTTATTGCCCTATATTTTCGCTTCCGTCTGTAGATGCTATTGGTATACAGGATTGTGAGAAGAGGTTTTCGTCTTTGCTGCCGTAGTAGAGGTAAATCACTTGCATATTACTAATATATTTGCTTGAATAGCGTATTTCAGTTTCTTTTTCTTCTCCTTTCCTATTTGTTTCAATTTACAGTCCGCCTTACTCATTTTTTTTTCCACTATTGCACATAGGTAATCATAAATTCTTGTGTGGGTTCTTTTATGTGCTCCATCTTGAATCACAATCCCAGGGTTTCCATATTTAAGTTGCCAAGATGAGGTAACTTCGTAAATACCGTAACATGTTCTTATGTTTATTAACAAATTTACCCAATGGGTCTTGTTCTGACTTAACCCTTGTTCTTGGGTTGCAGAGAATAAGAGAAGGCTATTGTGGTTCCTTCCTTGCTTACGTGGTGACTAGAGAAATTGCTGGGTAGTTTTTCTTTCTTCCTTATGGTTATTGTGGATATACCCTTATTTAAGTCTCTTGTCACATGGGATTTATCAAGTCTTCTTCCGTCTGTCTGATTTTTGTTTGTTTTTTCAAATCTACGAAGAGGTCGACACTGTAAAGTTTGAATTTGCACTATTCTTCCAAAACAAAAAATCTCAGAAGAGATGACCCGATTCGATGCGATATTTTGCTACTTTTTATCTTTGGAATTGCTGAGCTCAACCTCTATGGTAGCGCCCACATCCACACCTTCCCCCAAAGTAGCAACAGCTAAGTCGTCACAAGTTCAATCCCTCATAACACCATCAATGACATGTCCTCCTGTGATTGCCCTGACTTTTTCTTCTCCTGACTCAACTCATCCTAAAGTTACTACCCCATCAAACTCAGCTTCATCTCCCATAGCTCCAACTCTAGCATCTAGGCACTCGTCTCATGGCCTAGCCACCTCTTTTCCAGAGAGTTCTAGCAATGAAGTTGTCTCTACCACTAGTTTGGAGAATATGGGTATCTTCGAAGCTGCTTTGATTGCTGGAGGCATCCTAGATGATATGAAATAAAGCAAACAAAAATTAATACAAAGTTATTAATCGGTTGACTAATAATTTTATCAAAACAAAAACTAATACAAAGTTAATGATTAACTTAAATTAATACAAAGTTATTAATCGGTTGACTGATAATTAATAAAAACCAAAACTAATACAAAGTTAATGATTAACTCATCGCAAAACCACCCCGACCAACGTAATAAAAAAGCACCTAGTGATACCATAGTTCGCCTCGCATCGCACACGCTGTTATAATGATTGTAGCGAATTTCATTTTGCTCACTCCTGGGAAGACTCGCAAAAATTTCGATTGTGACTCGCGATATTAGCACTTACCTGCAGTGGTCGGGACAACTCTAAATAGTTATAGTGTAATATTCGGTTATAGAACTTAAATCATTTTTTTAATTGTTCGAAAATATTTTTATTTGTCGCTGCTGGCGCTTACCTGCAGTGGTCGGGACAACTCTAAATAGTTATAGTGTCATACTCAGTAATAAAAACTTAAATCATTTGTTTATTGTTCGAAAATATTTTTATTTGTCGCTGGTGAGATCTGTTGGGCTATGTTCAAGTAGTTATCGTATAAAAGTCACCGATTCGGAGAGGGCTCTGTTCAGCAATGACACAATGGGTGGCATTTGAAAAGTAAGCAGAGTTTATTATATATATTTTTTATTTATGTCTAACCAATACATTACCTGATTTGTGCTTACAGCCGATGTCTAAATCTAGCTAGAGGAATTGCCCGGACGGCTAAAATGGTTGGAATTCGGGCAATTTTTTTTTCAGAAATCTTGCAATAGCAGTGTTTGAATCTTGTTTTTGATGGTGGAAATAGATTCAGCACCCTCAAAAAGGTCTAAGACACCCAAAATATTAAAGATTGATAACTATAACCTACATTTACAAAAATCCTTGCCGAATTTTGTTAAAATTTCACTAAATTTCAATGATTTTCAGGGCAAAAAGGCAGTCCAATTAGACTACGGCAATCTAAATCTAACAAATACTTTTAGAACATATATTTAATGAGCGATGTCAGAGTAGCAGGTAGCGGTTCTTTTGCAGTGATCTTCGGAGAAAAAAATAATAAATAATAGATAACTTGACGTTGATGACATCAAAACATGTGTATTAAGTTTATTTGTTATGTAATGGAAAACCCATTTTGTCACCATCGTCGAATAGGTCACCAAATTATTGGCCATAGAAAATGTGTTTTGCAAATCCCATTCAAGTCTCACTTTTGACGAATTCGATTCGGGACGCATACTGCATCTTGATAACGAAATGTCCGCGTTTTCCTTCAGGGAATGGATGGATCTGAGGAAGGCTCATGTCTTTTTACGAAGTTTTTCTGCCTACACAACGTCCTATAAATACATAGCATTTGTGGAAGAAGGTACTGCTTAGGATCAAAGATCTGAACCCATTCTCGTCCCCGGCGACACGAATTTTTGTAAGTTATCGACAAAGTTAGAAACTTCTTTTTCATTTGGAATTTCCTATAGGCTCTATGATTATTATTTACCGACTATCTAATAGTTTCTTGATATTCAAATCATGATAGTGCAGTTTTTATAGGTATTGAAATGGCAATGGCGAAGACCCATCAGTACTCGGCCCTTCTCGTTCTATTACTTTGTGCTGCTTTGGCAGCGGGCGTTAATGGGGATCTCAAAGTGGGTTTCTACGATTCCAGTTGTCCAAAAGCGGAATCCACTGTGTTCGAAGTTGTGATCGAGGCATTCCTAACGAGTCGAGAAGTGGCTCCTGGACTCATAAGGATGCATTTCCATGATTGTTTCGTCAGGGTAGGCATGAAATATATTCCATCATTACATTTTTTATCAATATATCAACATCCAATAATTCTGAAAATGCAAGTTTTCACGGCCGTTCCTAATGCTTTCTGCTATTTCTATACGCTTCACACTCACTATCACAAACCAATATCAACATATGTTACTCTCCATCTATCTATCTAGATATATGTGGTTGTGGTTATTGTTATATATTGTCAGCGTGTACTCCCAATCTGTAACTCATGGGTCCAATTGTAACACAATTATATAGTGTGTTTGAATGTTGAAATCATGTGCGCTTTCAGGGATGCGATGGGTCTGTTCTGATAGACTCTACTGCCAACAACACTGCCGAGAAAGATAGTATTGTTAAAAATCCGAGCCTTCACGGATTTGACGTGATTGAAAGAGCGAAATCGAAATTAGAGACCATCTGCTAAAACACTGTTTCGTGTGCAGATATCCTAGCATTTGCTGCTCGAGATAGCACAAAGCTGGTAAGCATATCACAAATTATAAAAAGTTACATTTTTGTGACAATTTTATTACAATTTTGTAATTTATTGCAGGCATCACCATATAAATATCCTCTGAGCTGGGATGTTCCTACTGGAAGAAGGGATGGAGTTATTTCACGGGCTTCAGAAGTCCTGGTAAATATACCTGCCCCTACCTTTAATGTAAGCCAGCTGACACAGTTTTTTGCAATGAAAGGGCTATCTTGTTGGAATATTGCAAATTCCAGAATTAAAAATGGAGAAATTAAAACTTCCCCTCCACAACACAGAGAAATAAATTCAATCTCAGAAAACAGATTTTTCAACTCTATAAAACAAAATTTTTACTCCATAAAAATCTGTTACAAGTTCATCCTCAATCACAGAGGGTTTTACAAACTGCTGGACTGTTACTAAACACAGTTCCAAGACAAAAAAAAACTCTTCTCTGTCTTTTAAAAAAAAAACTCTCTGGTCTTTTTAAATCAACTCACTCTTTTTTTTCAAAGCACTGATGTGCATAAAAACATTCTGTGCGTGTAAAAAAAATTACATTACATCTCTGTTTTATATTTATAAACAAAGTATCTAAAAGAAATTAATATCATTCATTGACTTTACAATCAAAATATCACCGCTTAAAAAAAAATTTCATTAATGGCCTCATTAAAAATCTGTCAGCACCACTTAAAAATCAAATTTATGGCAAATTTGACAAATGTCCGTGGCGGTGGTGGTTCGGTGGCGCGCTGGCTGCATGTTGGCGGAGCCACCACTCCTGGTGGTTATGGGGGCTGCCATATTTCCGTACGCAGCAGCTGGGGTGAGGCCCCGTAGTAAATATTGGTCGTTGATTTGCGGTCAATGCCCGATCAATTGGTCAACTACGGGGGGTACACATCCCGTTAACTTCCACGCTGTTTGACCCCCCGCACTCCGTTGATCTCTGCCAACTTGTGTGCTGTTTAAACCTCTGCGTCTGTTCATCCATGCTACCGTCTGCGACTTGGTGGCAGTTGGAAATTACATTCCAACACTCTCCCTTAATTTCAACTGTTGAGTTTTCCTGCATACCCAAGCATTTTCTGAAATGTTCAAAGCTTTTCTGCGCAAGTGGCTTTGTGAGGATATCTGCAAATTGATCCTCCGTTCTGCAATGATGCAAAACTATTTCACCATTGTTAACCAATTCACGTATGAAGTGAAACTTGGTGTCAATATGTTTAGTCCTCTTATGAAAAACAAAATTTTTAGACAATGCAATAGCTGAGCTATTGTCACAAAAGATCACTGTCCCTTTTACCTGTCCTTGACATAAACTTCTCAACATTTTCCGCATCCAAACTGCTTGACACGCTGGTGCTGTAGCTGCCACATATTCTGTTTCTGCTGTAGACAATGCTACAATGGGCTATTTCTTAGAAGCCCATGAAATGGCTCCTGAACCCATATGAAAAACATAACCGGAAGTGCTCTTCCGATCATCAACACTTTCAGCCCAATCACTATCAGTGTATCCAACTAAATCTGAACATTTTGAAGTAGTATAAAAAATACGAAACCTTTTAGTACCTTTAACATACCTCAAAATTCTTTTTGCTGCTTGCCAATGTGCATCCTTTGGCTTTTCCATGAACCTAGAAATCAAACTAACAGCATGCATTATGTCCGGCCTAGTTGCAGTCAAATACATAAGGCTGCCAACTATGCTTTTGTATAGACTGGGATCAAAATCCTTACTGCTGTCCTCTCTGCTGAGTTTTAATCCCATAATTGTGGGAGTGATTGCTGCTTTGCTCTCCTGCATGTTAAATCTTTCAAGCACCTCATTAACATACTTTGCCTGTAAGATAAAAATCCCATTTTTATCTTGTTCTACTTCTATTCCCAATAAGTATCTCAACAAACCCATATCAGTCATTTCAAATTATTCTTTCATGACTGTTTTGAAATGTTCAATAAGGCAATCATCATTACCTATAAAAATAACATCATCAACATACAAGACTACAATCAAGATTTTATCATATTTTTCTTTGATGTAGAGGGTGGGTTCTCCCTCACACTTTTCAAAACCATTTTCCAGTAGATATGAATCTATGCTACTGTACCACGCTCTTGGCGCTTGCTTCAGCCCATAAAGAGCTTTCTTCAACTTGCATACTTTGTGCTCTTGGCCTTTCTTTTCATAACCAAGAGGTTGATCAATGTAAACCTCTTCCATTAACACTCCATTCAGAAATGCTGACTTTACGTCCATTTGGTAAAATTTCCACTTGTTTTGTGCTGCTATGGACAACACTGCTCTCACGGTTTCCATTCTGGCAACCGGTGCGAAAGTTTCCTCATAATCTATCCCATGCTTCTGCTTATAGCCTTTGACAACAAGTCTTGCCTTGTGTCTCTCTATTTGGCCTTCAGCATTACTCTTAGTCTTGTAGACCCATTTAACACCAATGACGTCTTTACCTTTTGGGAGTTCAACCAAATCCCAAGTCTTGTTTCTTTCTATGGCATTTATTTCCTCATCCATAGCTTCTATCCATTTCCTATCCTTGATAGCTTCTTCGAAATGAATAGGATCATCAACATGACAATATAAAGCAAACAAAGAATTGATACCTTCATTTGATATATCCTTTTCATAAATTTCTTTCAAACTTCTGAATTTCTTACCTCTTTCAATAGGTGTACAAATGCTTGAAGAAGCACTTGAATTTCCTCCTTGTGGTGTGCTTGGAGAAGCAATTTCATTTCTCCTCAAGGGTGTGCTTTGCTGTTCTCTTGTTGGTGTTGCTGTTTGGGGATGTATTTCAGCCAACTCATTATCATTTTCATTATGAGATAAACAGTGTTTAACATTCACTGTTTTCTCTATGCTTCCATCCCAAGCTTCCTCTTCAATGAACTGAACATCCCTGCTCACAATAAACTTCTTGATGGATGGGTTATATAACCTATATGCCTTGGATTCCTCATTGTATCCAATGAAAATACATTTCTCCCCCTTGCTGTCCAACTTCCTCCTTAGCTGATCCGGAATGTGTGCTTAAGCCAGACATCCAAAAACCTTCATGTGTGTGACACTTTTCTTTATGCCACTCCATGCCTCTTCCGGTACTTTGTTCATAACTGCCTTTGTAGGGCACCTATTCAAAATATCTGCTGCACAATGTACAGCTTCAGCCCAATAATCATTAGGCAAATGCTTGGCTTTTAACATACTCCTCGCCATTTCCATTATGGTTCGGTTCTTCCTTTCGGCTACTCCATTTTGCTGCGGAGTATATCTAGTTGTAAACTGCTTTTGAATACCATTTTCTCTACAAAAACATAGAAAATCTCTAGAGATATACTCACCTCCTCTATCAGTCCTTAAGACTTTGATATGTAGCCCACTTTGTTTCTCAACAAGTGCTTTGAAATTGCAAAATTTTTCAAACACTTCACTTTTATTTTTCAAAAAGTAAACCCAAGTTTTTCTTGTAAAATTATCTATGAATGTTAAGATATAGTGGCTGTTAGCAAGTGATGGAGTTTGCATCGGTCCACATACATCTGAGTGGACAATCTCTAAGGGTGCTTTTGCCCTTATGCTTTTCCCAGAAGGAAAACTTTCTCCGTGTTGTTTCCCAAGAATACAACCTTCACAAAGGCTGTCCGGTTTCTCTATCAATGGTAAACCACTTACCATTCCTTTTCTGTTCAACAAATTAAGACCTCCAAAGTTGAGATGTCCAAATCTCAAGTGCCATAACCAGTTATCATTTTTTGGTTCGCTTTGGAAAGTCTCCTGTGCAACTGCTGCTTTCTTTTCACCATTCTTCAAATCTGCTCTCATTCTGAGAGGGAACATCCTGTTCCTTGTCATCTTCACTTCAACAATACACACTTTGTTGGGTGGTTTATCCATGATGGTACAAACATCATTATCAAAGAAAACATTATAGCCCTTATGGACAAGCTGTCCAATACTTAAGAGATTACACTTCATTCCTGGAACATAATAAACATCTGCTATGGATTTCTTTGTACCTAATCTTGTTAAAACATTCACATCTCCTTTTCCCATAATAGAAACTTTGCTATCAGTTCCTAGTGTGATTTGTGACTGCACACTCTCATCTAACATAGAAAACATTGATATATTTCCTGTCATATGGTTACTACAACCGGAGTCTAGAAACCATAAATCCTCATTCTTTTCTTCAGCCATATTACAAGCTAAAAAAAAATTGTTTTGGCTGCTATTTTCTCTAGTGAAATTTGCACTAGTTCTACTTCTCATATCTTGCTTCTTCGTTCTACATTCATTAGCATAATGACCATATTTTTTACAATTGTAACATTGGACATTGGATTTATCATACCTTTGTCCTTGTGCATTCTGCTGTCCACTTTCTTGGCTGCCTTGGTCGTGGCTGTGATTTTGACTGTTGCACCTTCCATGTGAATGTGAAAGGATGTTCCTTCCACCTCTGTTTTGGCTTCTGCCTCTTCCTCTTCCTCTGCCTTGCCCTCTTCCTCTTCCGAAAGACATCTGGGTCTTAAAGGCATGTTCTAGAGATGAGTTTTCACTCCTACCCAATCTCTGTTCATGGGTTATCAGTGATGCATGTAGCTCATCCACTGAAAAATTTGTGAGATCCTTAGTCTCCTCTATGGTGGTGACAATCACATCAAATCTTGAGGGTAAACTTCTCAAGGGTTTTTCCACTATCCTCTTGTCCTCAAGAGTCTCTCCATGAGATCTGATTTGTGTGACCATTCCAATCACATGAGTGAAGAATGAGTCAATAGTGTCTGACTCTTTCATACAGAGAGTCTTAAAGTCTCTCCTCAGCAACTGAAGTTTTGCTGTCTTCACTTTCTCCATTCCTTGATAAGTTGTCTTAAGAGTTTCCCATGCTTCTTTGGATCTGTTAGTTGCTGCTATCCTCGGAAACACACTCTCATGCACTGCTTGATACAAGAATAAAAGAGCCTTGGCATCTTTCTTCTTATTGCTCTTCGGAATCTCTCTTTCTGCCTGAGTTAACAAATTAAACTCATGTTCATCTGCTGGCTCTTCAAAGCCATCCTCAACAAATTCCCATAAGTCTTGGAATACAAATAAAGCCCTCATAGTTATTGACCAGTATTCATAATTTTTTCCATTAAATTGTGGGAGATGGATATTTCCCATACCCAACCAGTGCTGGCTCCAGCCATTCTGCACTCTTAACTATGATTCAAAACACTTGATTGCGTGTTTAAATTAACTAACTGTACTGCAACTGTAACACAAGAACTATATAGAGAATTACCTTTGAATTCTTCTTGTCTGAACCTTCACTCTGCTGGAGAGGCTTCTGCAATAACGAACTCCTTCTCTTCAGCTTATTTGACCTTCAAATAGCCTGAACTGGCTATGATACCATGTTGGAATATTGCAAATTCCAGAATTAAAAATGGAGAAATTAAAACTTCCCCTCCACAACACAGAGAAATAAATTCAATCTCAGAAAACAGAGTTTTCAACTCTATAAAACAAAATTTTTATTCCATCAAAATCTGTTACAATTTCATCCTCAATCACAGAGGGATTTACAAACTGCTGGACTGTTACTAAACACAGTTCCAAGAGAAAAAAAAATCTTCTCTGTCTTTTTAAAAAAAAAATCTCTGTTTTTTTAAAATCAACTCACTGTTATTTTTCAAAGCACTGCTGTGCATAAAAACATTCTGTGCGTGTAAAAAAAATTACATTACATCTCTGTTCTATATTTATAAACAAAATATCTAAAATAAATTAATGTCATTCATTGACTTTACAATCAAAATATCACTGCTTAAAAAAAAATTTCATTAATGGCCTCATTAAAAATCTGTCAGTACCGCTTAAAAATCGAATTTATGGAAAATTTGACAAATGTCCGCGGCGGTGGTCGTTCGGTGGCGCGCTAGCTGCATGTGGGCGAAGCCACCACTCCTGGTGGTTACGGGGGTTGCCATCTTTCCGTACGCAGCAGCTGGGGTGAGGTCCCATAGTAAATATTGGCCGTTGATTTGCGGTCAATGCCCGATCAATTGGTCAACTACGGGGGGTACACATCCCGTTAACCTCCACACTGTTTGACCCCCCGCACTCCGTTGATCTCTGCCAACTTGTGCGCTGTTTAAACCTCTGCGCCTGTTCATCCATGCTGCCGTCTGCGACTTGGTGGCAGTTGGAAATTACATTCCAACATATCCCAGGACGAGATGGTTATACTATCAGGTGCATACTAATTTTTCTTAACGTGTTGATGTTGGTATATCTATGCTTGTGAAATAAGGCACTGCATTGCAATAAGATCAGTTACACTGGGGTAAAAATATTGGAATGTAAGAGTTCAAATGGTTAGTAAAAAATATTGTAATTGAATGTTCATCGCTGTAATTTGTAATATTATTAATCCATGACTGGGTGTATTCATGCAGGAGCACACTCAATCGGTGTCTCTCATTGCATTGCATTCGTGAACAGGCTCTACAACTTCAGCAGCACGTTCCGACTGACCCATCTCTTGATCCTAACTATGTTGCCTTCCTAAAGAAGAAGTGTCCTCCAGGAAGCGGGAACAACAACATCACGACGGTTTTCATGGATACTTTTACGCCTAAAACTGTCGACAATCTCTACTACAATGGCCTTCTATTGAAACTTGGTTTGTTTACCTCCGATGCAGCGCTGCTCACAGATACAAACACTGCAATGGTAGTCAATGCAAGCACTGGGCGCCGTCACTTGCGCACGTGGCAGGAAAGGTTTGCCGCTGCCATGGTTAATATGGGACTGATCATCGAATTGACAGGCAACGAGGGACAAATTCGTCGGAACTGCAGTGTCATCAACAGCTCATAGGCTGAGCGAGACGATGGGATGCTACTTGATTGGAATAGGATTTAATCCTCGTCTCCTACGTGTGTGTTTTTTTGCGTGCCTTCCTCCTATCTAATAATAATGTCACAGGAAGAATAATATAATAACATCGTCTTCATAACTTATTTATTTTCCTCTATGCTTGAGGATGAGGATAATGAGATATGATGCGTACCGATTGTTATTCATGCATTATGTATCGGTTTTCCTTAATGAAAAATAAAATGTTTCATCTTCAGTTATTGCGATTATTATTTAATCATGTATTTGATTTTTTTGGGGAAAATTTGATAAAAATAATAGAAATTTTGGGAAATTTGGGTGTCAATTTTCAGGATTTTGGGTGCTTAAAGTTTTTGATAGTTCTCAATTCATTTTTACCATTGAAAAAATAATTTAAACACAAGATTTTTTTGACAAAAAAATAACTTTTAATAAATAATTTTCTCAGCAAAATTGTGATAGGAGAAAACACCATTCTTATTTAATTATGTATGCTGTATATTACTAAAATACATATCACTTTTGTCCGTGGGGTAGTTAAATGGTGATGAGGAGAGTTGTTATATCACTCATCACATGTTCAATTAGCTTCGGTGATGAGAAGGGCTCTTATAGCACTCATCACAGGTTCAATTCTCTTTCCAGATTCTAGTGATGTATCTCCAATCACAAATTTCCATAACGTAAAAAGCACCATTAAGCAATACATTTTAATAAAAACACAATACCACAATATCACTATCATATAAATATAAAACTACTCCAAGTATAGAAGCATATGCATTTGACGGAACATTCCATGAACTTGAAGGTCGTCAATTGTGTTAAACAAACATTAAAGAACTATTCATTATTCTTTTTGGCTTTGTAGTAAGAATTTATTTCAATAAATGAGTGCATAATGTAATGGACTTTACTATATTTTAATAATGGGAAGCTAATGCTTGAGATGCTCCTAACCTTTATAATAAGAGGAAGAGGATGCACGTTATAAATGTGATGTTTAATCTCCATTCTAGTTTCACATAAAGTATCATTCATATATGTGCGATAAAATAGTCACTATTTTTATCCACCAAACAGAGAGGAGGTGTAATGCATATAAAAGCTTTTATTTTCATTATATTCTTACAGGTTTTTTAAACTTATATGGAAAGCACCGAAGATGTCAGAGTTGCATTATTACTCAAGACAATCTTTAGCATTAGAAGATTAAAGTACCACATGAAACAATAGTGTCTACATGAGGAAGAGGGTATTAATTTATTCCATGTACTCATTCTTGTTTCACTTACGTCTAATGGGTTTCAATTCAATTCATTATTTAAATTTGTGTTACATCCTTGTTTCCATTTACCATGCATGTTCGTTAATAATTTTGTGATATAATTATGTTTGATGGGTTTATATGACACTCTGAGTCAATTCCATTTATTATTTAAATTTGAGTTATATCTTTGTTTCCACTTAGTGTTCTTCAGTAATTTTATTGTGCAATTATGTGAAATTTATATTTGGAAATAGTTATATACATAATTTTATATTATAAAATAAGTTAGAGAATCTAATATTTTAATATTAAATAGTTTTATCAAATATTTATTGAAATTTATGGTTTAAATATAAAAAAATCTTATATCTTTTAAAAATAGAATGTATTAAAACATACGTTTTTGGAAATTTGACACTTGAGATGATCTACACTATTCTTTGTGAATAACTATTTTTCTTTTAGTAATAAGGGTGTGAGATGAACAATTATTTTCATAGATTCCACTAAAAAGAACTTTTTTGTTATTTGTAAATATGTTTTTAAGTGAAATGTATGAGAAAACTTTAATTTATTTGTTCTAATTTATTGTAACAAGTTATGAATAGGGATTATTTTTTGGTGACCCATCTTCCAAAGAAATTCTCTACCACTAAATAATCTGTTACGAAAGAAACTGTTTTTTTTTTTAATTTTTTACCTTTTACTTATATTTTATGTACTTTACTCCTTTTAAATAGATTGATAAAGTAATGATACTTCTAATATGGTATTTTTCGATGAAATACAAATGATTTATTACTTATGGCATGGTATGTTTCTTGAAATATAAAGTATTGGATATTTCAAGGTGCTTTGGATTCTTCTTGATTTAATTTGTTATATTTTTTTTTTGTTAGCTTAGATTATTGAAGAGGAAAGGTTTTTATAAATGTTTGCTATTATTTGATTGGTAATATATCATTTTATTAAAAAGAGAATTAGATAAAGTTTATTGGGTGTAGTTTAATTGTGAGCTTTTTTATGAAGTTATACGTAAAGAAAGAGATTCAAAGTTCAAATTCTCATAAATTAGATCAATAGAAAAAAAATAATATAAAACTTTACTCTCCTATATTCAAGGGGTATTAATATATTGTACTCCTATGAATTTTTTTTATGGAAATAAATTAATAATTGGGTGGAGATTGTGTATGCTTCAAATTCTTTTCATGGTTTCACATGCATTGTCCAAGGTGTTAAGAGTACTCCAGTCAAAGACCCCTTGCACCTTGAAGGAGAGAGTGGGTAGTTTTGATCACATGGTTTTCACTTTTAGCGCTTTTATGGAGAATGGTGGTTTGGTCCATAGTATTGCAATTCCAATTAAAGAATTATGGCTATATTCTAATCTAGGGTAAATGAATTGACACTGCCTTATATAAGACTCAATTATGATGACATAATCTGATAGTATAGACCATACTATCACAAAGATCAAGGAAAAATTATATTTTTTTTCTTTTGGTGTTTGTGTTCATCGCAATTACAACTCACGATCACAATTGCGACACATGATTAAGTCATCACAATTGCGACGAAAAAGTTGTTTGTTGCAATTGTGACAAACCATGTTTGGTGTCACAAAATTTCATGCAGTCTAAAATTATAATTTCAAAAAATTACTTTACTAAATATAATTAAGAACAAATTGAAGAAAGAAAAAAAAAATTAGGGCTCAGAGGCGCAATCTACAACCCAATATGATCTTGATGTCAAGTATGTCACGTTCTCAAAGAATAATAAATTTTATTTTTGCTAATGTCGGCCAAAGCATTAATCTAATCTTTAATTTTATATAACTTGAATATTTAGATTATATATAACTTTTTAAACTTATTAATGGGCTGAGATTAATTATTAAAATAAAACTATGTATTATTTATATAATTTGAATGTATAGTAAATTATCTCACCCATTTAATAATTGCTTTATTATATACGTGAATTTGAATGGACAATAAATTTACCTTTAACAAAAAAATTACCACTTTGAATTTCCAAATTAAGAAAAATTTTAAACATCTTTACTCTTTACTAAAGTCAATACCATTTCCTAAATCAAAGGAAAATAGTTAATTAAACACAAACAATAAAAAACCAAAATATTTTAATATTTCTTTTAATTAAATATTTGTAAAATGAATCCTTAAAAATAAAACCCATGTTGTATCGATAAATTAAAATCTTTAAAGATATAAACATTTCCCCATCAAAATTGCAATATTTCAAAATTTAAATAAATAAAAATCTAAATAAACCAGAGGTATGGTAAATAAATAAAACCTATTTTTATACTTACTCCAGAGTTATGGTCAATAAATGAAAAAATATATAAACTAGATGTATGGTAAATAAATAAAAACTTCTTTTTATATTTACTCCATAAACCTTTTTAAATTTAAAAAAATCTCAAAAAGCTAGGTTTTATTTAGATGAAGTCTATGGGATGAATACCATGGGACAAATTAATATTGATACCATGGGCTAAATAACATGGACCAAATACCATATTTATAAAAGAAATATGGTAAATAAATAAATAAATAAATGTATAAAGAGGTATGATAAATAAATAAATATAAAATAGGTATAAAGAGGCATGGTAAATAAATAAATATAAAACAAGCATAAGGAGGTAAGGTAAATAAATAAAATTGTAGCAAATATGATTATAAATAAAAATCTAATTATATAACAAGCCTATGGGCCAAATACCATAGTAAATAAAAGAGGCATGGTAAATAAATATAAAATATAAATAAACCAGAGGTATGGTAAGTAAATAAAACCTCTTTTCATATTTACTCCATAATCTTCTTTATATAAATACGAACACTTAAAAAATAGGTTTTATCTAGGTGAAGCCTATGGTCCAAATACCATAGGCTAAATTCTTATTAATACCATGAAAAAAAAACATTATTAACCATAATATAATATTAAAATATTATTATTATTATTATTATTAAATCTAATGCTCATATTAATATATTATAATATTAATGTTATTAAATTTAATAACTTTCAATTAATACACTATTGAATTTATTTTATTATAATATATATAAATGTATCATGATATATATTATCTCTAGATATATATGGGAGAGAAGAATAAAGATATAGAGTGATAGAGGTGGAGATATAGGGGGATTGACAAGGGATATATGGAGATAAACTAAAGGAAAGGGGAGAGGAGGAATCAAGAGTGAGAGAGGGAGACACAGATATGGAGGAGGGAGAGAGATATGGTAGAAGAGAGAGGGAGGTAAGAGATAAAGGGAGAGATAGGAAGGACCAGAGAGAGGACTTGAGAGAGGGATGGATAGAGAGAAGTTGGAGGGGGAGAGAGGGATGGAAGAAGAAACATATATAGAGAGAGAGATGGAGTGGCAAGGGAGAGATGGAGAGAGAGTGTATATGTTTAGGGGTGAGAAAAGATACAAAGTATGATGTATGAAGAGACGGGGGGAGAGAAGGAGAGAGGGAGGGATATAGTAATGTAGTTGGAAGGAGAGAGGGGCAGAGAGAGAGAGAGAGGGATAGAGGGAGAGAGACAGAGAGAGAGATGGGGAAGAGGGAGGGAGGTAGGAGAGAAAGGGAGAGAGGGTAAGGATGAGAGATAGGACTTGAGAGAGAGGAGGAGAGAGGGATCAATAGAGAGATGGAGTTGGAGGGGAGAGAGGTAGGAAATAAGAAATATAGAGAGTGAGAAGTGGAGAGAGATAAGGAGTGGTAAGGGAGAGACAGAGAGAGAGTGTGTATGTTTGGGGGTGAGATAAAGAGACAAAGAAGGAGAGAAGGAGATAAGGGGGGCAAGAATGAGACATAAGGAGAGAGAGAGAGGGATATAGTAACATAGTTGGTAGGTGAAGAGAGAGATGGGAAACAAATGAAAAGAGTGGAAGGAAGAGAGAGAATGTGAGAGAGTAGAGAGAGGGAGGGAAAGAGAGATGGACTTGAAGGGGGAGAGAGAGGGAAGTAAGAAGAAAGACATAGAGAGATAAACGTGAAGAGAGAGAGAGAGAGAGAGAGAGAGAGAGAGAGAAGGAAGATGGAGAGAGATGGAGAGAGGACATAAGGAGGAAAGAGATATATTATTGGGGAAGAGGGAGAGAATGGGAAGATAGAGATATAGATGGAAGGTGAAGAGAGGGAAGAAGAGAGAGATTGGGAGAGGGAGGGAGTGACAAAGAGATTGATAGACATGGAGTGCAAGAGCATGTGTGTTTAGGGGGGTAAGATAGTGAGACAAGAAAGAAGAGATGGAGGGGGATATAGATATGGATGGAGGGTGGAGAGAGGGAAGAATATTTCTTGCAATATATGGATTGATTTAAGTGGAGATGGTGATTTTTAATCCTATTTGATTGTTTGCACTAGATTCATTGATTTTAGTGTAGATATTTTTTTCTAATGATATTTGATTACTTGCACTAGATGCACTGATTTCACTGTAGGTGGTGATTTCTAATACTATTTGATTTCTTTCACTCGATGTGTTGATTTCAATGTAGACATTGATTTATAAGTATATTTGATTGCTTGCACTAGATGCACTAATTTCAATATAGATGATTCCTAATCCTATTTGATTGTTTGCACTAAATGCATTGATTTCAGTGTGGAAGTTATTTTATAATCTTATTTGATTGCTTGCATTAAATGCATTGATTTCAACGTAAATGTTGATTTGTGATATGATGTAATTGGATATATGATGGTACATTAATTTTAAAGTGTTTGGATTAACAATATCCATTGATATTAGTGTAACCACAAAATGGTATTGACAATGCACATTGATTTTTATGTTATAGTAATTTAACCTATTAATATTGGATAGCGAGAGAGACAAGGTATCATGTTTACTACAACACCTCGAGGTAAAGATTTAAATTATTTACGATTTAAATTTTCTTTTTCATATAATCGATATGAAAAGATGACAAAACTAACAAGGGTGACAATAAGAATAGTAGAAGAGAATAGTTTGAGATTGATCACAATGAAGAATATTTGTAACCTGAGTACATTCTTATTATTCACATTGTCTATCTTTCAACATTATTATTGTCACTTTGCATTCAAAAAATTTATTTCATCATTTTTCATCATTAAAGTTATTAACAATATTTATCATCTCAACAAATTGACGTAACTAATAAAATTTAAAATTAAAATGACCAAGTTAATCTCAGAAAATATTTAGCATATTTAAAATGATTATATTAATATTTGATATATTTACATATTATTGATAAAATTAATCATATCTTTAGTATATTTTTCTTGGCAGCACACCATTGGAACCCGACTAGATCCATTTTAACTCCAGATCTATCAAGCGTTGAGAAGGATCAAATCTGTCGAGGTGCAAACATTTCCTCAAGTTTAGACAAATGAGAAGGATCAACATCCTCTCTCTTTCCCTCCCTCTCTCTACTCTCTCACATCCTCTCTCTTCCTCCCACTCTTTTCATTAAATAAAAAAAATTAATGTGCCCATTTTCTAAGAAAAATAACATATCTAGATAAAGAAGCATAAGGAGAGATAGTTAAGATATATAAAAAACCACAGTCCTTGATTAACTATCTTTTAGAGTTATGTTCAAATGAAGGAGATTGGGTTTTGGATTTATTTTCAGGCCCAGGTAAGTTTTATTATATAAGAATGAATTTCACTATTATCTTTTTTTAATTTTTTGTGTTTATAGTAAATTACTAATTTTTTTCTTTTCTACTTATGGTTAGGTACAACACTAGAATGTTGCTTAAAAAAAGGAAGAAATTGCATTTCCACTGAAAAAGACCCAATGCAATGCAAATTTATTCATCAAAGAATCAATGCTCTTCAATTTCTTCCAGATGAAATGTAAGAAGTTGGTTTGAGAAAAGGGGATTTTAATGAATCTTGTGTGGAAAAACAAGCAAAATAACCTCAACCACCATTAGATGGAATCATTGGAAAGACATATGTTGTTGCATTCGTAGACATCAAAGATCTATCAGAAGAGGAAAATGATGAAACTGAAGCCAATGATGAAAATACTGTGGAAGAGGACAATATTGATACCCTTGAAGAGGAAGAGTTTGGGTTATGTGATATTATTGATTAAATATTAAGTTAAGCTTCCAAATGAAGAACGTTTTTTGTAACTATTCATAAGTTATACTTGTACTTTTTTTACTCTAACATTTTATGAGAAAAAAGAAATATTCAATTGTGGTTATATGTTTAATATTTGTATAATGTGATTTTCACTTCATTTTTATGTGAATATTTTAAGTTTTGAAAAAAATTGTAATTATTATTAAATTTTCACATAAAATTAACAAAAATGGCTAATTTTTATACTTTTTTGTTACTTCTTTCTTGTAAATGGTTCTTTTGACATGTCAGTTTCAGCAAAAAAGACACAAAATGTGTATATTTTCAGTAATTTCTATATTCAAAATGTGTTCTTTTATGTAAATTGTTAAAAAGTCTTGCTTCTTTAGTGGAAATTATTTCATGTGCAATGAAATATTTTTTAACAATATATAATTAGATAGAAGATTGTCACTTTTAAAATTTTACCTTTCTTGTTTTTTTGACAATGCAAAAAATCAAATATCTCACTACAAAAAAAATAAAATTAAAAGAAAAACAGGAAAACAAATACCTGAAAAACACTTAAACAAAATATGTAAGTTAAAATAATTATTATCATTTAATAGATTAGAAAAATTTAAGTAAAAAACAAGTCTTCTAAAAAATGGGGATGATGCTGGAATCAACACTTTTCAAAATCAACAGAAAAACAATAAAATTTTAAAAATAATGTCTATACTTGGTACCTAAGAAAATTTAAAGTGTAAAAAACATGCTAAAAAAAACTAAGAGTATTTTGAATCAACACTTTTCAAAATCCGACAATTTATTTCTACCTAAAATAAGCAGGTACTCGTTTCCGTTCCCATTTCAAAGTTTACATTGTTGATGACAGGGAGCCCAAGTTTACATTGTTGATGATAGGGAGCCCAATCAGCAGTTTGTACTACTGACATTGCATGCTGGCTGAGTAAGGTCAATTTCGGTCGATTTCCTCCAGTGAATGACAGTCTTCCAAGTGGCAGCATCTGGTTGATGCAAATTTTAAGTTGGTTGGCAATTTTTTTTATGACATCCTCTCTCTTCCTTCCACAAAAGTTAATGGGAACATTAATTTATTTATTTATTTTTAGATACAAAAAAAAAATGTTTTCTACCTAAAAGAATTAATGCAAAAAGCTGGTAAATTCTTAACAGAAATAAATAACTTGATTTTAATTAATTTCAAAAAGTTACTAATTTCAGAATAATAGAAACAAAACTAACCTTTCAAAAGTGAGAATCTCCCGTTGACAATGTTGCTCCACTAAAAAATCATTCCAAGCTTTTAAGAAAACCTCAAGAAATCTTGATGTCACGTGTGGAATAGTGAAATTGACTTTTCTTATCAAGCGAAAATAATAGAATTGTTTACAGCGGGATGAATGTGGGATAAAAAAAAATGATGAATATTATAAAAATAAAATTTATAATGTAGTCAAAGTTATATAATTTAACTAAAATTATTCTAGTTTGAATACAATTATTAATGGAAAAATGTCTACGGAATTTAATTCCAAATTAAGGTCCATATTATGAGAATATTTTAATAACTAATTTTCAAATAAATCGTTTAAATAAAATTTGGAGGGATATACTTAAGCAAAACATTTCAGCGAAGAATTTTGGAGGGAAGTTTTGGAGAAAATTTCTCATTATCTTAGCTATATATTATCATTGCGAGAGATCATTTTCCTCATTCACCATTTCTTGTTGGAGTGTTATGGATTCCTATGATAGTGAATTTTTTTTTTAATGAAGCATCAAAATCTTCGTAACGTAAAAACTCTATTCATATTGATGAATATAATGAGAGAAGCAATGAAAAAATTATTGGTAAATATTTTCAAATGAATAGAGAGTCTAAATGTCAACTTATTCCGATTCCTATGGACTATGAGAGAAACAATGATGAATGGAAAAATGAAGAATTTCCAAAAACTAAAAACTCAAATTTTCCACTTGCTCCTAATCCTAAGGACATTGAGAGCAATAGTGATGATTGGCAGGATGAAAATTTTTTAATGGATAGAGAGCCACAATTGCCACTTAGTCCTAATCCTAAGGATTATAAAAGAAATAGTGATGAATGATCGGATGACAAATTTTTAGTTGATAGAGAGTCATAGTTGCTACTTAGGAATAATCCTAAATATTATGAGAGCAATAGTGATGAATGGCAGGACAAAAAAATTTCACTAAATATAGTGTCTCATTTTATAGTTACTCCTAACCCTATGGACTTTGAGAGAAACAGTGACGAAGAGAAGGATAAAGAAAATACAATAAATCGAGAGTGTCAAATTCCACTTACTCCTGCTCTCAAAGGTCAGGATGAAAAATTTCAGTGACGAAGGTCGGGATGAAAAATTTCTAATAAATAAAGACTTGCAATTTCCACATAGTCTTAATCATATGAACATTAAGAGCAACAGTGATGAAGGGAAAGATAAACATGGTGAATAATATCCTCCAATTTAGTATTTCAAAACCACAGATGATGGTATACTAAATTTTGATGCCGTGAAGATGGTAATGAATATTTTTCGAACAATGATGGTGGTGAATTTCCTAACTATATTGCAAATGATCATCATAAGAATAGTATTCCTCCTAATGATTATGGAAATTATTGTTCAGAGAATGATAAAATTATAGATATGTTGCCATAAAATATTGTTTCTAAGAGGAGTAGACCTTTTTGTATCAGTCCAAAATGTTCTAGTTATACAAGGGGTAGAGTAGTATATTTCACGAGAATAAGTTCTATCAGTGAGCTCATTTCAAGTGACTTTTATAAAAGGGATTGCTTGAAACTTATGGATTTCAAATTTTCTTTAGAGAAAAGGAAGAACTACTTGTCAATGAATAAAAGCATGCAAAATTCATATTTAATGGGGTGCATGAAATCTACACTGCCATGTTATAATTATCATATTAGGTCTTTATTGCTCTGTTGAAAGGATTTCAAAATGATTCATTCAACTGGAAATTTCCATCTATCAAGAATCCAAGATAATTTGGAAAAGGATCCTACATATTATTCAGAAGTTCGTCATAAACGAGAGTTTGGACCACTAGCAAACACTACAATGTCATGGCTGCAAGACTTCTTTTCAAAACATGGAAAGTGTATGCCAAATTGAGATACAATACATATTCCAGATAATTTCTCAAGACGAGAAATCTAAAACTTATACAAGGAATATGCAGAAGGTGTTGAAGGAAATGGTTGTTTTATTACATATCAATATTTAGTGCAAATATGGAGGAGAGAATTCAACAATGTTCGTATCCCTAAGAAGAAAAGGATGGGGGTTTGTAGTAAATGTGCTTCTCTAAAATAAAAAAGGGATAAATGTCAAGGAGCAAAAAGAGGTAACCATTCATAACATTATATTTTTAAATTGTATAGTGATCAACTATGAAAATTAATTTAATAATACGTTTATTTTATGTTATGTGTATATTCCATCTTTAAAGCCCTTCAAGAGCATCACAAACAACAAAAAAGTGAAAGGAAAAATTTGAACAAGCATCGAAGGAAGTGTTATGATAATCCAAATAAATATTTGGGTTTGATAATTGATGGTATGAACCAGAAGAAAACACTTCTACCACATTTTTTTCGCACACAAAAAATTTTCAAGAGGAAAATTTTATCCGGTTACATTTGGTCGGTTCTATGGTCTTCAATGGGAAAATGTCACCAAAAGTTTACTTCACAGCTCCAAATATTCATAATGATGGAAATTTGAAAAATAACCATAATTCATGATGTGCTTTCTCATTGGGGTGGTAACCTTCCTGAAATTTGGTATCTAAAATTAGACAACGCTTGTCGTGAAAACAAAAATTAGATTGTTTTTGGATATCTAAAAATGCTTGTTGAATTGGGATTTTTTCATAAGGTAAAGGTTCATTTCCTTCTTGTTGGGCACACTCACGACCATATTGATCAAATGTTCAGTCTTTTTTTAGTAACATTGAGGAGGAAGAATGTTGGGAGCTTGCCATAAATAATTGAATTTATTAAGAAATCATATATACCAGAGCCAATTTCTCATGTGCTAGAAGAAATTGCTGACATGCGAAGGTTTATTCTCGGCTCACATGGTAAAGAGAAATTCATTGAACAAATTAATGACATTAGCTTCCAACATCAATTTCGTATCAAACAAATTGATGGGAAAACACTTATATGGGGCAAGAAGTATTCAACAACTGCAGAATGGGAGCCAACATCAGGTTTGGAATTTTTTAAGTTCATTCCAGATCATCCAATATTTGCATCAAATATATTGTTATTTCAATCAGTTGGTGAAGTTCATAATGCACGAAGGAAAAAGAGAGATATACATTATTCTGAATGCCTAGAATAAATTAAAAGAACCATTAGATATACATATGAGTACTTTGATGTTGCTGATTCAATTTGGTGGGAGTCCTTTTTCAATTATCAGAGTGATATCCTTTCAAGACTGGAAAATGAAGATATTCTTTTGAATATTCCATTTATTTGGCCACAAAATGTGTCAAATGAACAAGAGGAAACAAACATTCTTGAACAACAACAATCACATGGTATTATTAATTCTACACAGGTGGAGGAAAGAGAAATTTATATTTCTTCCAAAAGATCTCATGCATAACCTGAAGCCATGGAAGACCTTTACAGAGGTTCAATATATGATATTAAGGAGGGTTGCATGATCGTAGTCTTAGCACATGAAGATCCACAGGGCTATCCATTCTGGGCTGCCAAGGTTATAAAGGTGATTATAGAAAATGAGGATGTTACAGGTGTTGAAGTACATTGGTATGCCACAAACGCACACCCATTCAATGGTGTGTAGCTAGAGATGGTGTTGATAAAAAAATTGGTAGAAAGACAAAAATAAAGGGTGAAAATATAAATCGTCGTTGCACTGACCTCTTAAAATTGGAGGAAGTTGACATACTTGTTTATGAATTCAATTTAACAAAGAGGGGAACTATTCACTTCAGGATGATAGAGATTCTTAAGAGGTCGCTACCATAAGAAACAATGTTGAGATGGCAGTCTGTTGAACCCAGTCGTAGATATACATGAATTTTTAAACCTCAAGTGGTGGGCATGCATGTTGACTCAGATGGAGCACTAGTTGACGAAAGGTAAGAATATGGAACATGTTCATCTGCATCGAGTCATTCATATGAAGATGTGAATTATGATGGTGTGCAAGAAAATATCATTGATTTTGAATAATTGTGTAAGACAATTGATATAAATGATGTTTGCATTAAGGAATGAAAATGATATTTTAAGTTATGAGTCATTTTTATGTTTTTTGGATTATATATGTTCTAATTATGATGAATATGAAATATTGACAATGCCACAATGACTTGGAGAAATAATTTATGTTTCATTTGGTTATTTTACTCATATAATTTGTTCATAATATCATGGTTGAAATATTTTGAAAAGTTAATATTTTTTAATTCTATAGGTGAAAAAATGTGAAATATATTTTATCTTTAACATTATGGTTGAAAAAAATTAGAATTTTAGGGATTGTTAGTGTCATGATATTATATGTTAAATGACATGCATAAAAATGATTAGAATTTTAATGTGTTTAAAATGTCATCATTTTATATTTAACGCCATTACTAAAAATAGGTTGAAATTCTACCCGGAAAATAAAATTTGTATTCTAGCACCATTCTAGCACCAACCATTGTGTGTTTTTTCCTTTTTTTTGGCACATGAAAATTGGTTTTACTGCCATATTTTAAAAATGTTGCAAATTTCCACTTTAAAAAAAAAACCTCATTCTAGAATACATGCTTTTTGTTTTTGGGTCGTTTTTCATGTTTTTTTGGGTTTTTTTTGGCTACAGTTCCTGTTTTTAGTTTATAGTTCCCGTTTCAATGTTTACGTGGCTCATCATTTTTTTCCATGTTTAGCAAAGCTAATAGAACTCATTTATGGGAGCATAAGAAGTCCATTTAGCGTGAAACAAGTTGCGTCGAATTCATAACTCCAAGCAGTCCGTGGTCATTTAGGTTTTGTGGCATTCTGAAAACTTTTATTTTTGATAAATAATCCGAGAACTTGATCACATTTTCTCTCCCAATATCAATGAAATATTTGTAACACAAAGTTTAGCAAATATTATGTAAAAATATCGAAATAACAAGTATATCTAAAAATAATATTAGGTTATCTTTGGTTTAACAAACATATTACACCGAAAAAAAATCAAATCAAAGTTTATTATTATTATTTTTAAGTTTTTGAAATCATCATATGGGATTCATCAAGTCTTCTTCCCTCCGAAATAGGGACAAAGGGTGAGTTTATTTTCTTGAATCCTAATTCATTGTTCTTGGAAAAAATTAACATAAAGGTCAAACACAGTTTTGGGATGTGATTTTTTAAAATTTATTACTCCATCGCCATTTGAAAGTTTATTTGTCGCAATTTTGAAACCCTAACATCATAATTAATATGATAACTACATCGCAATTCAATGTCTAAATGTGGCAATTCCAATGCCCTAACTTCGGAATTTCTAATGTCTAAACATCACATTTTCAAAGACCTAATGTAACAATAATGTTCATCAAAATAAAAATTCTTTTAATTGTGATGACAAAGACCGTTAAACTTTTGACGATCACTAAGATGTCCAAAACGATTGTAAAATGTTCAATGTATGGTGAAAGATTTATTTTTTTCATTATAGCTATGAATGCTCGTCACAAGAAAGGAAAAGAGTTGTCGCAATTTAGTGCTATATGTAGTATTTTTAGTTGTCATGTTAATTGATTAGAGTTGTGAAATCAAGTTTCCATTTAACCCAAAAATAAATCAATCAATCATGATTAGCTTCCTTTTTCTTTTTTCTAAAGGAAATCACAAAACTTCTCCAGCATAGTAAAGATAGCATGTGTTTTTTTCTTTTATAATAGTTTATAAAAATATTCATAAGGGACTAATATACATGGAAAAATAAGTTTTAATATTAGGGTATCCTCGAGGACTTTCAATAGAAATGTTTACCCCAAAAATTACACTAAAATTTTTATGCAAGCATTGAATGATGCTAACTATTTGAGTGAGAATGTGCAAACTAAACTTGATAAACACATTTATTTATGTACATTATGTGCAATACTCGTTAGAGACTTTTTTTTTTTTTTTTTTTTTTTTGCATATGTTGCACATAATGTTGTCATTGATGTGAAAGGGAAGGTTCAATACAATAACAACATCATTCGTGATGCCTAAGGAAGTAGAAGGACTCTCCATGAAGAAGTATGGTAGTTGGCTCTCTTATAGGATCTCATCACATGAAGATAAATCTCCTTGAAGTTATTTGTGTTTTTGATGCAATTATGATTTCCATATCATCTTAAAAACTACATGGTTGCATAGGTCTCATTGATTCAATCTCGATCTCAACAACTCCTCCCAATGAGAAATTATGAGCTTTTTAAGATCAACCTTTAGCCATAACCTCAAATGGCAAGGAAAATTGGTAGCTTTTTATGGGTGAAATGGAAAAAAAATAGTGACACATGCAACCCCTCCCACTACCACATGCCATGATGATGTCATCATGTGGGAGAATAAGGCCCCCTAAGGAGAGAGTCTCTCTTGGCACCAAACTACATGAAACCCTTATATATACTAGTGATCATGCCTTTCCCAAAACACATAATTCGATCGAATGATATGGTATGAGTCTCAAAGGTCTTATGAAGGATTCATTTGTTTGTAGTTTTTCTTTCGGATCCATGGCATCAGTTTATTTGTTGGTAAATGCAAATAAAACGATGCAACGGATCTACAAGACAAACTACAAACCATTAACTGCAGAGGTCTGAAATCTGAAAGATTCATTTGTTGCAAAGTTTTTTGCTCTCGTTTCTTTACAATTATTGTTGGTGTTTGCATTGGGGGAACTCGCCATGGTTTTCTTATAGGAAAGTTCAATTAAATGAACTTTTTAGTTAATGAATATTTGGTCCTTTCACAAAGTTCACATCAATGTTCGATGGTTAATAAAATAATGTTGTAGGTTGTACCCCACAGCAAAAATTTGGAAACATAATTGGTATAGAACTCCATTAGGAACGCTAAGGTCATGTGTCCGGCCCTTCTTGTTGAAAATTCCAGCTTGAAAATATTTTTTCTACTTTTATTTGTAGTTATTATTGCATAATTATAAATTATTGTTGGGAATTTTGTAGATCCATCATCTAAGAAAGTGCATTTTGTAGAACTATGCCTGCAAAAGGGCCTTTTGTAGAACCCTTAATTTTTATATTGTTTTTATGAGTTTTCGGGGTTAATATTTATCCAAATTGAGTTCCAAAAGAAGTTGGGCAATAAAGGCTTAGAGATTAATCTAACGAGAGGTGTGTGAGACCCTTTAAACACTTATTTTATGATCATGGTCCATTTTTTATGATTTTAGGAGCTATGACTAGGTAGTAGTGGTTTTGGATAAATTATGAGAACGAAATCCGATAAGGGGATTGAGTGACTAGATTGATGAATGGGTAGAAAAAAGTATGAAAGATAGAATGAAAAACAATGAAATTTTTTTATATGATAATTTTGGGTAGTATTTATGATAATAGTTGCAATTTGTGATAGTGATTGCAGTGGAAATGGTTGCAGGTTGTGATAATGATTGCAATGATAATGGTTGCAGTGATTGTAGTGGCAGTGTTTAGAGGTTTCATATTGTGATATAACATATGATTCAGTGATAAATGATGACAATGGATCCAGTTTGAAATTACATGACACAGAATTCCATAATGAGTTGAAGAAGGAGGTTGGAGCCTCACATAGGTTGGAGCATAGAGTAGGTTGGAGCCCACTCATTATCAAGGTTGGAGCATCAATTAGGATCAAGATTAGAGTATGTCAGAGTCAAATCATTCTCAAGATTGGTGCCTCAATCAGGTTGTAGCCTGAACTGCTTAGTTTCTTACATATTTTTGAGGTTGGCGCCTTAATTAAGCTGTGGCATATTGCGAGTGGCAACTTGCATATCTTGGAGGTAGTTTCCTCCAATACATCGGAGCCCATAAATCTATGTAAATGAATTGATTACTAAGAAGAAGAAAATTTGTGGATTTCTCTAGTAGGGGTTTCCAAATAACATATCGTGTCTACTTGTGTTAATATAAAAACGTATTTATTTGATATGAATATGATGATAACATCATGATGCATTATTGTGTTTACTTATGTAATACCCCCCTCTCACATTTAGCCTCTTTCACCAACTTGTCGTGGTAAATATGAGTTGAGGGCTACTATGACATGACTCAACCTCAGAAGTGAAATTAAGGAAGTGGAATTGACAAATTGGATCTTTATTGAACTTCCTTAGAATCTACAAGACACCAAGGAGCAAACAACCACTCCCAATGCCGAAACCTTGAGCTGGAACATTTTTTCACTGATGTGGTCTCCCAACCACATGCATGACAATGAATCCAGGTGTTTGAGGGCTCCCAGCTACATGCATAAGCCTACCAGGTAGCGGTTGTGACCTAAACTGTTCATTTCAAAGGGTGTGGTCTTGTATTTATAGCCTAAATTCCAAGGCAGACTCCAAACCACTTCCTAGAACTCAATAAGGCTTTGTAGAATGATAAATAATATCATGCCTCATTCATCGATATTGGATTCAACAACATCACTTAATTTCGTAAATGGCTATGTAGACCCCCCAGATACTTGAGGAGTATGTCTCGGTTCTTTTGAGAGATAGTTGTCATTACGACCATCTTTCTAAACCTTGTGGTGTACTCCTTTAGACTCTGCCCTTGCATCTTCCGACAATATTGTTAAAGAAACCTTCTCTTATACTAATATTATTTGTAAATAGTTTTGGGTATTCCACTGGACAACTCGTCACAACAAGTCTACTAATATATGTTATAAAATATGAAATCTACATTATGAAAGTTTATTTCTCCTTAGATGTATAGATATATTAATTATTGTTTATTTTGTATGCATTAAAATTATAATTATGTACAAAATAAAGAATAGTGAAATAAAAAAATCAAACCATAATTGACACAAGATATATGCTTAGAAATTGTTTTGGAAGAAAACACAAGTGGAAGGTGGGGCTTCTCTGCTCTCTTTCTCTAAATGGAAAATGCATGCAGTAATAATATGTAAGGTTTGTGACCTATGTAATACGAAAATGCACAAATACTCTCTCCCTATCCCTCCCGACTAATTTTTCATGTATATGGAATGAAAATTCACTCAAAAATAGTGGCCCATTTTTCTCTTAATGACATGGTTATAACACAACTTGATAGATTACTAATTATTAAGGTTGACTCCTTTAACTCTTAAGTAGAGTTAGAATGTGGAATTTTCTAGAGTCTCCTTCATAATGATCATGTTATTATTGTTGAGCCACTTATAAAATAATTTTGTGCGAATGTTGCACTATTACTATAACTCTCCCTCCTTAAAGAATGAATAAAAAAAAAAACTAAATGTAATTGAACTTTCATGAAAATATGTGGGGTCGAAGGAGATATAAGGGGTATAGAGGTGACATCATTCCATAGTCCATATTTTTGTGACACCATGTAGTGCTATGATAAGATATACATTGTATATATATATATATATATCCAATATTAACAACTACGACATTGATATCAATATTTTCAGTATATTAAGTTTACATGATTGCAATACCATGTATATATACTTTCTCTTGCTGACATTGCTTGTGTCTTCTTGAAATTATTGGCTACAAAGTTACCTTGACATGGCCTCATTTTCATAATTAATATTTTCTATGTAATAGATATGGGTACTTACTTTTCATGCATTCATGTTCATGTTTATGGAGGCATTAGATGTGTGCAAAACATATATGCATATGTGACTACAAAATTTAACGACTATGCCTAGAAAGGATAGACGAACATGATGATTCAAATGTTGTAGAGTATTAAAAGAGCCTGCCACTCTACCACCACAAATATTTTATACAGAAAGTTATTTTAGAAAGGGGCATAACATATCATATGCAAGTCTCCCAGATTTGGAGGTCCAAAATAGTAGGTATTTGGAACCTAATGTTTTGACATTACGCAAGCTCAATAAATTAGTAACTTATGGTTTTATGTTCCTTTAGCAAGAGAATGAATCCGAATCTTACTCAGCACTGTCAACTCAAGGTTTTAAAGACCAATGTCGCATGTATGTAGCTCAAAGGATTACATGTCATATCCATTATCTATGATATGGTTCTTGCAAAGCATTAATTTATATACAATTGTTTTTAAATGCTGCAGCGTATCGTATTCAAGTAAACATAAATGTGTTTCAGAACTAATATGCAGAACTAATTAAATTTAGCCAATCACATCATTATCTATGACATAAGTATTAACCGTCTGTAATTTCCTCTACATTGGGATCGTAATGATTTTTGAGAGGTTGCAGCTATGAGTGAAAAATACACCGTGAACTATAAAAACATGTTTATTCCACTACACCTCGAGGATCATGTCAGGGTTCATAAAAAAAAAGAAAAGAAATTTGAACCTTGACCTCTAATTTTGTGGCCTTATTCCCACAAATACGTTTAGTTTTGCAAACCATTGGAAGAACTAGCATGGTGCTCACAAAAAATAAATGAAACTGTTCACAACATCGATTTACTATTAGTTATAGTTATGAAGAATTTATTTATGTTTGACATGAAAATTTTAGACTTGTTCATGTTTGTTCCTCATTAGGTAAGCGTTAATACCTCCCACGGATTTTAGTTTCATTTTTATTTATATTTATCTTCTCTACCATCTTATATTCCTGATATTTAATGCTTAGCCTCTTTGATAATGCGTGTAAATATTTGGTTCTTTTTCATTCCTCACTGTGTAGAAGCTCGTTCCTTCTAGTAAATATCACTTTGTGGTTCCAATATTGGGCATATCTACCTAGGGTTATCCATATGGATGTGTAGCTCTTAAATGAAAGAAGCATTTTCTTGCTTTTCATGTTAACTCTTGTCTCACTCACTATATAGCTTGGAATAGAACCTAACTAGTGCGTCTTAAAGAAATGCGAAGTGGGTATCATAACCATCAACCCCATTTCCCTATGTACTCACATGCACGTCCCATTGACATATTTATATTTCATACTTAACACCTGACCTCTCCCATGCTATAACAACATTCCCTTTATTTATTCATTCTCAAATATATATATATATATATATATATATATATATATAATAAATGTCAAACTTTTTCTAAATATTCTCTTTAAGCATGTCCTCCTTTTCAAAACATGTTCATGTACATTCCATTTTCACACATGTAGGTCATCACTATAGAGAGGAAGAATCAAAGGATTATTGTAACTTCTACAAAAACATTTATGATTCCCCTTCCATTCTGTATGATATATTTGTTACGTTTTTCACCTTTTCTTTAATATATTTCATATACGATGAAAGATAGTTTACTTTACTAATATCATTTATTCCCATCTAGGAAATTGATACACGGGGTGCCTATGTGTTGAAAATGTAGCAAGAAAGTATCAATTTTTATTTTTCCTTAATCATATTGAGGAAATTCGAAATTCCACATCAGCAAACAACTTGGAGGATTTAACTGAGGTGACATGGATCTTGTCACTTAGGTAAGAACACATAATTCGAGTTAATGAGTTGAATTTCAATTTCAGGGTAGTGCACTATCAATTGTAGCATATTCAAATGTGTACATATCCTGCACGTAGTCAGAGTAAGGAACTAAAGAAATTGCACAATCCAAATGAGGGAATTTCCTATTTAATAGTGGCTAACTTGCTAGACGAACGACAAAAGGAAATAGGTAATTGGAGGGCTTAAATATTGACTAAGTATTGTCCAGGTTTAGTTAGTCAAGTAGAGAGATGGACTATACACTTGCAGGGTGTGAGAAGGTTTGAGAAACCATTGTATTTAATCTTTATTCTTTGATTAATTTGTAATACATATAGTAAGGGGTTTGAGCAGTTTATTTCCCCTAGATAAATCTATGTGCATGTATGGTGTTTCCTTTTTCATATTAATGATTTATGTTCTTGATCGTGAAATAGATTTCGCAAATCGGTAGAGTAGCTTCTAGTCTTGTGATTTAGTAAGTTTCATGAGCATTTTAGAATTTACACATTAATTTCTACATGGTATCAGAGTAGGATTCACATTAGAATCGGTGATTGAATTCCTCGTGTATAGTGATCATTGAATAAATAATGATTTCGTAGGAGGTAGAGTTGATGGATCCCTAGTTCAAGGCAAATCCTAAAGACCCTATGTGTATACTTGTTAATTGAGCTAGAAGGATGCTAGTGGGAAGATTGCTGAGCCAATGTTTGGTGACATAGAAAGGATTTTTTATCATTAATATTGGTAGATTAAGGAGTAACGAGATTTCCCATAGGGATATTGAGACTTAGACGGAGTCCATGACCATGGAAGAACTAATGAGCTATTTGGAGGTAGATTTGATTGTGCCTTAGTTCAGGGAAGATATAGAAGACCTTATGTGCATACTTCTTAATGGAGTTAGAAGGTTTCTAGTGGGAAGATGAGTGAGCCAATGTTTAGTGACACAAAAATGAGTTTTGATCATTAATATTGGTAGACTGAGGGGAAAAGAGCTTTCCCACAAGGAGATCGAGACTTAGAGGGAGTCTAGTTTCAGAGGGAGCGACCCTATGGAAGATAGTACTTGAGGATCTAGGGAGTTAATACTCATTATTGCAGTAGTTGTAGCAACATTGCAGAAGTAATAACATAGTAGTAGCATCAACAGTATGAGTACAGAATATTTCTCCATGCATGTAACCATACCTCCTGGAGTGAGGTGCGATGATTTATATCCTTAGTCTAAGAGTAACAAAAATTTGGGCAGGGTTCATTAAAATGTTCTTTGCATGGATCATTACCTTGATACAGGGGCCCATAGTATTCAGTAGCAATAGGATCAGTGTCAGTCAGATACTAAGGAGTGTAGAATATTTTTGACAACAAAGCAGAAGGCTGAGTAACAAAGTCAACAATAACAAAATTTTCCGAATAGATTGTTGCATACACAATTGATTCAATGTTTTTTTTATGCTTCTCAGTTGCTGATGTTTTAGCAGCAAAAACAATATTGAGAGGTGTTTCATGCAATACATTCCATAGACGTGGGATAGGGTTAGTTGATAACCCCTTTTTGGTTGAGAGGGGGTGTTTAAAATGCAACAAAAAAGTCTCAATTATGGTTTTTCCTTAATGAAATTGAGGAAATTGGAAATTCCACATCAACAGACAACTTGCATATGTTAATTGAGGTGGCATGTCTCTTGTCACTTAGTTAAGAACACATAATTCTATTTAATGAGTTCAAGTTCAATTTTATTGTGTTTATTCCTAAAAGATAGGAGTATAGCTCAGTTAATTAGAGTTGAGGGAATGAAGTGTAGTTGTATATAGTGATTCCTAAATTTTAGGAGTCTAGGTTGAGTTTATTTCAGTTGTATCAATTTAATCCAGTTAAATTGAGTTATGGTGAGTTAAACTAGTTCCAACTGCTAGAGAAACTAGTGGAAGGTCAAGTTGTGAAGTGTAACTTCAATAACACTCGGTGATCATATAGAAAAATAATAAATCAACCAAAATTATCTCATGCATGTAGAGAATTCAAGTTATCTAGTTTAGATGGAGATTTCAAGGAAGCGTATTATCAGTTGTAGCATATTCCAATGTGTACAGATGATGGATGCAGTCAAAGGAAGGACGTAAAGGAATTGTGCAATCGAGATGAGGGAATTTTCTATTTAATAGGGGACAATTTCTTAGAGGAACAAAACAAGGAAAGAGGAGCTTGGAGGGCGTAAAACTTAGCTAAGTATTTTCCAGGTTTATCCAGTCATGCAAAGAGATAGACTATACACTTGTAGGGTGTGCTCAGGCTTGAACGTGCATTGTATTTCGTCTCTATTCTTTGATTAAATAAATACAGATAGAAAGTAATTTTGAGAAGCTTCCTTCCCCTATATAATCTATGTGCATGTGTAATTTTTCCTTTTACATGTTAATGATTTGTGTTCTTGATCCCGAATTAGCTTCAAAAGATCAATAAAGTAGATTCTAGCTTGTGATTTCATAAATTTTATGAGCAGTTTAAAATATACACATTAATTTCTACACTATGGGAATTAAAATAATTTATTCCCTTTGTAAAATTTATCAGAACAACATTAATATTTTTATTTCTTTTGTATTAAATGTATGCGTGGATGAATCACTTTTTCATTCTTGTATATTCCTTTTGTGTGTGTATATAAAATAATATAACATTTATGTAAACATGGCATTGAATTGTCTCTTAATTTGAAAATTTATAATCACAAAATTGATGATTGCATAACCAATCCCTTTAATTAAAATACATATGTTTTTTAGAAGATCGAGGAGGAATAGAAGAGGATATATAAAGGACTAATATGAGAAGTAGAGAAAAAAAAAACATAACATTTTATATCCATTTTGATACAAATTTTGAAGAATTTAACTAGTTAACTCAAACTGACCATTTCTACCTAAAAGTACCTCCTCAGGCCCCTCCTACTCCACATGCATATTAGAACATGCCTTTACCTTACCTGATTATAGTAGAATTTCCTAAACCTGACACACCATAGCAACAACCTATTCAAAATGATGGATGATAAGTCAACCCTGTGATACTTGCCTCTATATTTACTCATTAACCCACTTTATCTCATCCCTCTATCCATTCCATCAAATATCCTCCCTAGATACCCTCTTCCATTTTTCATGCTCTGCCATTTTATTCTCAACAACCCCTTGACTCCCCTGCATAGTTGGTAGTAGGAAATATTCATGTGTCTTTCATGCCTATACACTCTCCTTATGAGGCCACCTCATATCATACTCGTTATGACATCCCTACAGCTAGAGGGGGGAGGAAAAGGGGAATTTCCTTAATTGATAAGCATCTAGAGATACAAGGAGAGAAAAATAAAGAGGAGAAGAGACCCTCTTCCATGGTTGTTCCAAGAAAAAATATGGAGTTGAATAGAGTTTTTTTTTTTTTCTTTCCAGATTTGGGTTTTTACTTTATTTTACATGCAACATTTGAGACTTTGACATTAGTATTTTTTGGGACAACACTTTATCATGTTCATAGTAAATATTTGTTATGATCATGACATGTGGGGAATAAGAGATTATTTTATATGCTTGATTTTATATACGTATTATGGATGATGATTCAGTTTATGAACATGATTATCATAATGGTGGTATTATCGATAATGCAATATTTTATACTTTTATTATAGAGTTACAAGGTTAATATGAATATTCTGGGGACATAGTTGGGGACTCTATCTACATTATAAAATTAATTAATTAAAAATTGGTCATTCCTAAATGCCTTCTATTGATGAAAAAGAAAGGAAATTTATCCTAACAAATACCAGGGGGCACACCTCCTTATATCAGCACACTGTGCGCACCTATTGGGTCATTAAGTCCCTTCTTGCTTAGGCCATTGTATCAATTCCAGAGCCTAAGTCTGATTCTAAACTTGAGACCATGATTGCAGACATTAATAGGAACATTCAAGAGATCAATTTGTGGCAGCTGCATCAATATACTCATCTTTCTAGGTTAGAAAAGGAGGTTAAAGCTCTTGCTCAGCGCCCTGTGGAGATCCCTGGTGCTACTGCTACGGCACCTGCTCCTATGGATTCTAAAGAGGATTGATTCTCTTTCCTGTTCTTAGTTTTATTTGGACTTGTTGCTCTCGGCTTTATGTAGGTTTCTTTAGTATCTTTGCTATGATTTTGGACATCCTTTGGTTATTTTAACATCTTCAGTATAGGCAGTTAAGACTCTTGTTGTTAAGACTATTTATGTTCTGGATGAACTATTTTGAACTTAGATGGCCTAAATACCTGGTTTCCTACGGGCAGGTTGTGGTCTAGTTCTGTATTTTTTGCCCCTTTTTCCCAGCATTAATTAATAGAAAATCGCAGGTACTACCTCAACTTACAAATTTTTTTTTATTTAATATATAGCTTCTCAGTAGAACTCCCTAAGGGATGTATAAAACTAAACACAAGGTAAGGAAGATCGATGAAAGATACCAATAAGGAGAGGCATCCATAAGTTTTTAATGTCCCGATTTTTCTATTATTGATTATTTCTAGAAGAATAGAGCTTACCTATTGATGGGTTCCTCCAGCCCACATGCCAAGTCAATTAATAAATCAACCAATATTTAACACAGAAACCAACGAATGTGATTACGTGGCTTTATAATGGGTGTTTGTTTGTTTTACACGTCGGACTCGTGCCTTTACTCTCCACAACAGACCTCGAGTCTTTCAACTCTCCGCGGGATTTGATGTAGTGTCCTGGTGATATGCAATTAATTGGACAGTAATGGCATCGATCGGATCGATTGATCCACTTGCCAACGCATGAGGTCACACGTCCTTCGCCCTTTTGCTCGGGGTTGCTCTTTCAGTCGGTCATTTTCTTTCCTGTTCCACGCGGTGTGAGAGGGTTTCGACCCTGTGATTTTTTTCCGAGGGTTTCCTCTTCTCTGTGGGTTTCCTGCCCACGGTAACTGTTGCTACGATGGCGCACCGAAACTGTTGTGATGGCGTTTGGGTTATTCGGTCTCCTTGACAGTTCGGCTCCTTCTCACTGTAACTGGTTTGTTTTTCTGGTTCTCACTCAACACCTACAGGTTTTTCGATATGCTAATTTCTCTGGTTATTTCTCTTTGCGGCTTGCTTTCTCGTCTAACTTCCTTTAACAACTGTGCACAGGTTTTGGCTTCCAGTTCTGGGCTTCCTCCGGTTAATTCTGCTCCAGTCGGCGAACAGTGTCGGTAAGCCACCTCTCCCTATTTCAGAACCCTGAAATTCTTGTTCCCATGCTAACCATGAGGCTCCTTGCGAGCAGGATCAAATGGTTCCCTTGTCAGTTACTCGGCTCTACAAAAATTGAAATGTTCTCTCTGCGTAAGGTAAGAACTCAGGGTTTCTTCTCTTCCTATTAATCTCACTAGGAACAACAATTCTTGTACAGGTGTTTCGAACCCTACTGGTTTCCCAATCTTTCGTCCTGGACTTCGTTCAATCTCTGGTTTCCAAAGGTAGGTTCTCACCGAACTCAAACCCTTCTTAATGCAGAAACTGTTTAAAGGTTTCGTAGGTGATCTCGTGCCAATTTCTTTTTTAGGTTTTCTTATAGCGTAATCATTCTACTGTGTCTATATCTCATTACGAGAACTGTCACTCTGACAGAATTTGGTTTTCAAGATTGTTCGGGTTTTAAAACCCCACCTGTAACCTTCGGATGCTTTCGGAGTTAGTTTCCTGTGGCCGTAGGGTTTCTGGCTGAAACCCCAAGCTGTAAATCTCGATTTTCTTACTGTTGTTTCAGAATGTAATTTAATACACTCCAGAGTCAGACTTTCGTTCTACTGTTAACCTTCTACAGAGGGTTTGTACTAATTCTCAGTTTGATTATGAAAATGGCACAATTTTATGAAAATACCTGTAGATTTAATGTTCCATGTAATGGGTTTGATTGTTTGATTCTCGCCGTCGGTGCGTAGCTTGTCGTGCTATGTTCCCTTGTATTTATTTCAGTTCTTGAATGCGTTGATCAATGTCTTCGTAGCTGTAACACACCTGCACTTTGATAACAATATTTCTTAAAAGGAAAAATACACAAACATGTCTATTCCTGAATTTGCATGCTGGCAATTTGACAGTGAATTTAGTTATCTGAAACACACTTCAGTAGTCTAAATAAAACACAGATGGTATATTTTCTGATAAGTGTCAAAGCTCTATTTTCATTTCTCTATTCAATGTTTAAATTTGCAGAACCCTTGTACAGTAACCTTTCGGTTCTTTTAGTAGCCCAGTGGAGGCCAATTCGTTACCAACTGGTAACTGTCTCAAGTTGGTTACACAGTTATATGTTCCACATTACTACTATTTTCACTTTTTCACTCATCGAATTTTAACACAGCCTAATAATCCACTACAGTTGCTTAAATAAAATAAAAATAAAAAGTCATTTACACTAGAACAACTCTACTGACAACTAGTCCTCTAGCCTAAGAAAAAATAAATTAAAACAGGAACAGGTTCAAAGACTTGTAGGATAACACATCACTAAAAAAACATGAAACAACTGCTTGTCTGTTTGCCTCCCTAGTCGGATGCTCCTGCATCAGGCTCCCGGGGTAGCAAAAAGTCATGGCTCCGCTCCATGAGGTCATCCACTGAATAGCAAATTTTCTGAATCTGTGCTGCGTCAAGCCAGGTACTGTCCTCAATAGGACGGTTCTTCCACTTGACCAGGTACTATAAATAGTCCTTCCTACGTGTTCGTTTGGCTACTTGCGTGTCGAGGATACCCTCGATCTCAAGGGGCTGCGCTGCAGGCATCTGCTTTAACCAAACATCCTCTTCATCTGGGGTATTCCGTTCTGGCTTTGTTGCCTCTTCGTCTCCGGGACTGGTAGTGTAAGGAAACAAGTCTGCCACGTTAAAAATGGGCGAAATTCCTATTCCGGGTGGCAGCTGTATTTCATAGGCATTGGCTGAAAACTTGCGGAGAATTCTGCAGGGGCCAATTTTCTTAAACTTTAACTTGTTATACTGCCCTCTTGGAAACCGTTCCTTGCGCAAGTGGGCAAGGACTTCGTCCCCAATATTGAACTGAACTTCACGCCTTTTCAAATCTGCTTGTTGTTTATACCTTTGACTGTTGTCTACCAACTTCAATTTTACCTGCTCATGCAGATCATTCATTGCTTGAGCGAAATCTTCGCCATCGACGCTTCTTTTCTCGAGCTTTCCCAAATCCCACAGTTCATGCACTCCGCGAGGATGCATGCCGTACAGAACCTGAAAAGGACTGTATCCCTTACTGCGATTTGGAGAATCATTATATGCAAATTCCGCTTGGGCAAGTACGCGATCCCACATCCGCGAATTTTCTCCGATTAAGCTTCTTAGCAGGTTTCCCAAACTCCTATTTACCACCTCTGTTTGCCCATCAGTCTGTGGGTGATAAGCGGAGCTGAAATTTAGTTGGGTGTCCAGCTTTTTCCACAGGGTACGCCAGAAGTGTCCTGTGAATCGTACATCCCGGTCTGAAATAATAGACCTCGGCAAGCCATGCAGTCGAACAATTTCTATGAAGAACAAGTGGGCTACGTGAGTAGCATCACTGGTTTTCCGACAGGGTATAAAATGCGCCATCTTCGAGAATCTATCCACCACTACCATCACTGAATCGAATCCTCGCTGTGTCCTAGGTAAACCCAGGACAAAGTCCAAACTGACTGAGTCCCATGGTCTACTTGGTATGGGCAATGGCGTATAGAGTCTTGCATTCTAGCTGTGGCCTTTTGCCAACTGACACATTTTGCACCTGCTCACATACCTCTGCACATCTCGCCGCAACTTTGGCCAATAGTAGAAATGCTCTATCTGAGATAACGTCTTGTCTATACCGAAATGTCCGGCTAGACCTCCACTATGTTTCTCTCGAATAATGTTTTCCCGCATTGAACAATCGGGAATACACAACTGTCCTCCCTTGAACAGCAATCCCTCTTGCAGATTGTAGTCCAACCATGGACTGTGATTCCGCAGTAAAGGGTTCTGACATGCTTCATGTGCCTCCTTAAAGTCTGTATCTATTTGATATATATCCCTCAAGTGTTCAAAACCCAGTACCTGCACTGTACTTTCCTGCAAAAGCAGAGCTCTTCTGCTTAATGCGTCTGCCACCTTGTTGGATTGTCCGCTAATATGCTTCAATAAGAAAGTAAAGCTTTGCAGATATTCCACCCACTCTGCATGCTTGTGATTCAACTTGTGCTGCTGCATAACATACTGTAAAGCAGAATTGTCAGAAAATAATACAAACTCATTACCTAGCAAGTAGTGCCTCCAGTGCTTCAAGGCTTGAACGACTGCATAAAATTCTTTGTCGTAAGACGAATACTTCTGCCTGCTTTCGTTCAATTTCTCACTGAAATAAGCAACCGGTCTATCCTCCTGGCTAAGTACTACCCCAATGGCTGTACCGCTGGCATCACAACGAACTTGAAAAAGTTTGTTGAAATCTGGCAATCTCAAGATCGGCCTCTCAGTGATCTTTTTCTTCAGAGTCTGAAAACTGTTTTCTGCTGCTTCAGTCCAGCAAAAAGGCTAATTTGCCTTCTTAATTGTGTCCAACATAGGTGCACAGATCCCGCTGAAATTCTTGATAAACTTCCTATAAAAGCTCGCTAAACCATGAAAAATTCAAACTTCGAATAAGTTCTTTGGAGATGGCCAGTTTACTATTGCTGCAATATTTTCTGGATCCATCTTTAATTCGTTTTCTGCAATCACAAATCCCAAATAAACTAATTCTTTCTGAAAAAAGGTACACTTTTTCAGATTTATCAGCAGCTTGTTCTACTGCAAACTTCTCAATACACTTCAAACATGTTGGAAGTGTTCCTGCTTCGTTCTGCTGAAAATTAGTATATCATCTAAATACACAATCACATATTTCCCAATAAACTCCTTCAGTACCTCGTTCATTAGGCGCATGAAAGTACTAGGAGCGTTGCTTAATCCGAATGGCATCACAAGCCATTCATACAGTCCTTCATTTGTCTTGAAAGCTGTCTTCCACTCATCCCCTTCTTTGATTCGAATCTGGTGGTAGCCACTTTTCAAGTCAATCTTTGAAAAATATGCTGCCCCACTCAAGAAGTCCATCATGTCATTCATTCTCGGTAGTGGAAACCTGTACCGAATAGTAATCTTGTTGATGGCTCTTGAATCTGTACACATTCGCCATTCGCCACCTTTCTTAGGAGCTAATACTGTCGGAACTGCGTAGGGACTCATACTCTCTCTGACAGTCCTTTATCAACCAATTCCTGCACCTGTTTCCGAATCTCTTCATGATCTTTCAGACTCATACAATAAGCTGCCTTGTTTGGCAAGCTGGCTCCTGGTATAAAATCAATGCAGTGGCTGATACCTCTCTCGGGGGGTAGTTCGTTTGGAAGATCATCCACTATAATATCTCCAAATTCCTGTAACATTTCTTGTATCTCCTCAGGTAAATCTGAAATCTTAGTGTGCATTACCACTGTTCTTGGCCTCCTCACAACAGCAAAATTCACATCACTGTCTTCAATCTGTTTCAAGAATTCCTTTCCACCCATCAGCAGTGCTTTTACTCCACTAGCTTCTACTGTACCTTCCTCCTTGATGGGAACAAGTGTGTGCTTGACTCCATCTTTAACAAACTTGTAACAGTTCGTTCTTCCGTCATGAACCACTTTTCTGTCAAACTTCCAGGGCCTTCCTAACAGTATATGACAGACATCCATTGGCATAACATCGCAGACAATCTTGTCTTTATATCTGCCTATATGGAACTCCACCTCGCACTGTTCATCAACTAACAGTTGATGTCCTTTCTGCAGCCACGAAACTTTGTAGGGAGTGGGATGTTTCAGCTTTTTCAATCCCAATTTCTCCACCATTTCCGTGGCCACCAAATTGTCAGTGCTCCCGCTATCAATGATCAGTTTGCAGCACTTTCCCTATGACTTGCAAACTGTCCGGAACAAAGTCTTCCTTTGATCTGGATCCATAATCTCCTTTGCTGGTTTTAACAGCACCTTGTTCAATACCAAGGCTTCCCCTGTCTCTGGGGCATTTTCCACTTCCTGAGGAGGTGCTTCCGCTTCCTCAGGCTGAGCAACATAAGCTCCTCTCCCACCTGCTGGTTCGCCTTCAGGACATTCATACGATTTGTGCCCCCACTTGTGGCACCTGTAGCACTGGACAGTTCCTCTGCCCCGACCATTTCCTCTCCCTCGCTGGGCTGGTCGTCCTCCTCTAGTGCTGTTGTCCTTTTCTGCTGTCCCTGCAGATTTGGAACTACTGCTTTCCTCATTGGAACCTGTTCCTCTGCCTTTACCAAAGGCCTTCCCCTTTCCTCTGCCAGATCCGCCTCCTCTTCTGGCGTTTTGCTTCCTGTTTATTTTATCCTCCGCCTTCAGAGCAAACTGGTATGCTTCGTCCAAAGTTCTGGGCAAGAGGATACTGATTTCATCCAGTATCTCCCCTCTCAGCCCATTCACGAATCTCGCTGTCTTTTCTGGGGTATCTTCCATATACCCTGCCCGCAGATTTAATTTGTAAAATTCTTCAGTATATTCATTAACTGTCATTCCCCTTTGTCTCAAGTTTTGTACTTGCCTGTACAGCATAATTTGATAATCTTTAGGAAGAAATTTCTCTTTCAGTTTTGCCTCCATTCTGGCCCACTTCCTTATGGGCTGCTTGTTTAGCCTTTTCCTTTCTGCCTGAACGCTGTCCCACCTATTTGTCCTCACTGGTTTCTTCAAACTCAAAATATTTGTTTACTTCCCTCAGCCAATCTAATAACATATCTGCCGACAAACTCCCGTCATAAGTGGAAAGCTCATGCTTTGGCTTATGACTTGATAACAAAACTGATTTCAACAATCTGAGTTCAGGTGTCACCCCTTCGAACTCATCTTCTGGTTTTGCAACATCTTCATCACTGTCATCCGCTAGGTTTCTCCTTCCCCCAGCTTCCACTGCTGCCAATCTTCGATTCAAAATTCGAATCTCTTCTCGTAGTCCTTCTTCTGCTACCCTCCGGACTGCTCTTCCTCTTCCTCTTCCTCTTCTGCCAACTTCCATCTTTTTATGACTTCAAAACTTTGCTCTGATACCACTTGATGGGTTCCTCCAGCCCACACGCCAAGTCAATTAATAAATCAACCAATATTTAACACAGAAACCAACGAATGTGATTACGTGGCTTTACAATGGGTGTTTGTTTGTTTTACACGTCGGACTCGTGCCTTTACTCTCCACAACAGACCTCGAGTCTTTTAACTCTCCGCGGGATTTTATGTAGTGTCCTGGTGATATGTAATTAATTGCACAGTAATAGCATCGATCGGATCGATTGATCCACTTGCCAATGCATGAGGTCACACGTCCTTCGCCCTTTTGCTCGGGGTTGCTCTTTCAGTCGGTCATTTGCTTTCCTGTTCCACGCAGTGTGAGAGGGTTTCGACCCTGTGATTTTTTTCCGAGGGTTTCCTCTTCTCTGTGAGTTTCCTACCCACGGTAACTGTTGCTACGACGGCGCACCGGAACTGTTGTGATGGCGTTTGGGTTATTCAGTCTCCTTGACAGTTCGGCTCCTTCTCACTGTAACTGGTTTGTTTTTCTGGTTCTCACTCAACACCTACAGGTTTTTCGATATGCCAATTTCTCTGGTTATTTCTCTTTGCGGCTTGCTTTCTCGTCTAACTTCCTTTAACAGCTGTGCACAGGTTTTGGCTTCTAGTTCTGGGCTTCCTCCGGTTAACTCTGCTCCAGTCAGCGAACAATGTCGGTAAGCCACCTCTCCCTGTTTCAGAACCCTGAACTTCTTGTTCCCATGCTAACCATGAGGCTCCTTGCGAGCAGGCTCAACTGGTTCCCTTGTCAGTTACTCGGCTCTACAGAAATTGAAATGTTCTCTCTGCCCAAGGTAAGAACTCAGGGTTTCTTCTCTTCCTATTATTCTGACTAGGAAAAACAAACTGGTCACATAGGTCTTGAACTGATTTAATGTTCTTCTTGTACAGTTGTTTCGAACCCTACTGGTTTCCCAATCTTTCATCCTAGACTTCATTCGATCTCTGGTTTCCAAAGGTAGGTTCTCACCGAACTCAAACCCTTCTTAATGCAGAAACTGTTTAAAGGTTTCGTAGGTGATCTCGTGCCAGTTTCTTTTTCAGGTTTCCTTATGGCGTAATCATTCTACTGTGTCTCTATCTCATTACGAGAACTGTCACTTTGACAGAATTTGGTTTTCAAGATTGTTCGGGTTTTAAAACCCCACCTGTAACCTTCGGATGCTTTCGGAGTTAGTTTCCTATGGCCGTAGGGTTTCTGGCCGAAACCCCAAGCTGTAAATCTCGATTTTCTTACTGTTGTTTCAGAATGTAATTTAATACACTCCAGAGTCAGACTTTCGTTCTACTGTTAACCTTCTACAGAGGGTTTGTACTAATTCTCAGTTTGATTATGAAAATGGCACAGTTTTATGAAAATACCTGTAGATTTAATGTTCCATGTAATGGGTTTGATTGTTTGATTCTCGCCGTCGGTGCGTAGCTTGTCGTGCTGTGTTCCCTTCTATTTATTTCAGTTCTTGAATGCGTTGATCAACATCTTCGTAGCTGTAACACACCTGCACTTTGATAACAATATTTCTTAAAAGGAAAAATACACAAACATGTCTATTCCTGAATTTACATGCTGGCAATTTGACAGTGAATTTAGTTATCTGAAACACACTTCAGTAGTCTAAATAAAACACAGATGGTATATTTTCTGATAAGTGTCAAAGCTTTGTTTTCATTTCTCTATTCAATGTTTAAATTTGCAGAACCCTTGTACAGTAACCTTTCGGTTCTTTTAGTAGCCCAGTGGAGGCCAATTCGTTACCAACTGGTAAATGTCTCAAGTTGGTTACACAGTTATATGTTCCACATTATTACTATTTTCACTTTTTCACTCATCAAATTTTAACACAGCCTAATAATCCACTACAGTTGCTTAAATAAAATAAAAATAAAAAGTCAGTTACACTAGAACAACTCTACTGACAACTAGTCCTCTAGCCTAAGAAAAAATAAATTAAAATAGGAACAGGTTCAAAGACCTGTAGGATAACACATCACTGAAAAAACATGAAACACCTGCTTGTCTGTTTGCCTCCCTAGTCAGATGCTCCTGCATCACCTATTTTGGTTACAGTATAAATCCATTCCGGAGTGACAAGGTGTAAAGTGAACTCATCTAATTTATCTTCTTTTTTTCAAAGGTTGTTGTTTTTTTTTCATTAATTATTATTATGAGGAGGTTTGAATTTCATTTGTATCTGTGATAATTGTTATATTTTTTAGAAATAATAACAAAGAGCCCATGCTACAAAAAAACTTGAGATCGCTTTATTATTGTATGAACTTTGTTATATTAGACATTTTATAAGTGTTTTTTTTTTTCTTCCAGAAATCAGCTAAAACAAGAAGTTGTACTCATCTGTGGTCAATAAAATTAGTATTTTTGTTAGTTGGTATATTTTTACCATATTTTATCCATGTAATTTATTTGATATTGTAATTTTTTCAAGTATATTTCTCTGATATTATAGCCGAAAAATATTATTAAATTTTAGAAAGGATTTTTAATATATACCTATACAATCTTATTGATGATAAGCTATGATATTTAGAAAAGAAACATTACTGTAAATAAATTCATTTCATTTTGTTTATGGTTCATTTTAAGTATCACTTTTTCACTTATGCTGGCATACATGGTCATTTGTACAGTTGTTCGCTAATTTATTATATTATTGTAATTAGTTATCTCGAATTTTCCAGTACAAATTTTTTTTAAATAGTTTTTTCCAACTTAGAGAAAAGTCTCATTATTTCACTAATCCAATTTTCCATTAATAATGGGGACGACATGACATGCTCTCTAATAGTGGTGGTCGAAATGGGAAGGTCAACGTTAAAGTGGCATAAATTTTGCATATTGACTCTAATTGAGACAATTCATATTTGGTTGGGAAGTTCTCTTTCTGTAGATTAACATAGAATGACAAGACATTTAATTGTAAATTTTAACCTCCAAAATACATAATTTAATACTTCAAATCAGTCCTCCAAATTTCCACACCTCAATTTTTCAAATTAGGTCTCACCAATAAAAATGGTTTTGTGAGTGGATTTGTCCACTTTTTCCACTCTAAAACCATCAAAATGGATGGAAAAAAATATAATTATGTCCAATCTTATCATGTGTAATATTTATTTTATTTTATTTTCTAGGGTAACTTTAGGTTTAATTACAACAAAATCACTTATTTTCAACATAAATTGGTTTAGAAATTGAATTCATATGGTTTCATAATTCAGGATGATGTTAGGGTTTAAGTGTTGCCACATGCTTTTTCAATTATAGAAAATTGTTGTAATTTATTCTCTTGCTTACTTGTAGTTTTAGCACTTATTTTATATTTCATTATCGTATATTTTGGAACCTAAATTTGTTGATATTATGAAATTTTGTATTATTGATTTTTATTTTTTATTTTATTTAAAATGTAAGTGTAATTCCATTATTAAGCATCTTTAGGAATCTATTTGAACCTCTATTAGATAACTATTTAGATTGAACCATAATATCCTTCAAACTCAAACTTGAAGTTACTCTCTAATAGACCCTAAACCCTAGTTATGTATCCTTATCCATGGGAGTTGCTCTCTATTAGACCCTAAACCCTAATTGTGTATCCTTGTCCTTAGGTGGAGATCATTCTAGAATCCATATGGTGAACTTGGATTGATTTAATTGGGTTATTTGATTGGAAAGACCTATGGGGAAATATTTCTTGGATTGTGTCCATCATAAAAACTATGGGTGTTGTTGTTGAAGTGACATTGATGACACTTTTATTGTTGCACTTGATTTATGTTGTCCTGTGAGGCTTTGCACTAAAATGCTATGCGTTGTTATAACAAATTCAATTCATGTATATCTTTTGTGGCACATGAACCTTCTTCATAATTTTCAAATAATGTGAATACAACTAAAAATTCACCAATTGACTTTAATAATGTTCTTAGAAAAGACATAGCACAATATCATAACAAATAACAAGTCTCGTATTTTTCATTTATCAAATTATATTTTTGAATATATAAATAAATTTAGCAAGTATTATATATATAGCACATACACAACCAAACAAAAATTATTAAATGTCTTAATATATGTATATTATTCACATGCAAAACCTATAAAAATTAATAAAAAGTAATGTAAAATCTCCTATTATTCTCCTATAAAATTTAATATTATTATTAAAATTAAATATTATTACTATAAACTTTTCAAAATTTATTATACAACTATATTCTAAAATTTCGATAAATTTACTATTAGTATTTAACCTCTTAATTTCTAAAACTCAACGCATGCACGTATCTCTTCGGACGAGGGATTCGGTTCGGTTTTACAAATAAGAGAAAACTATTTTTTACAAGTGCCAAATTTATAATTTGTTTAGTCACTTAAATTGATATATATTAAAAATAATTTTTAAATAATAAAAATTAATTTTTTTTAAATTTATATTTTAAATATAAATATAATATAAATTATTATTTTAAAAACATCATTAAATTAATTTTTATATTTAAAAATACATTTTAAATATAACAAAATCACCATCTTTACTACATTTATTATAAAATAAAAGGTATATAAACCATTGACCAATGAATGCAGTGAAAACTGGTGAATCAATCCACACATAGAACTTTTCAAACTATGTCGTCAGCTGTGATTTCTCTTTTTCTTTTCAAATGCATAATCAATAGAGTTTCCTGATTTCTCTTATTTTTTTAATTTAGAAGTAATTGAAATAATAATATAATGTTTAGTAAAATTGTGACTGCGATTATTTAAATATGGATTATATTAATTATATTTCTAATGTGAAAACAAATTTATTATTAAAAAAAAATTACTCAAATTATATAAATTTAAAAACATAAAATTAAGATATTATAAATCTGATTCGGGATACTTTTTCCTTATAATTTTTTTATTGTTTCGCGATTCGCAATAGACCTAGCGAAGATTTAAGAAGAGGATGAATTTGACAAAAGTGGGGTCCATTTCAGTATGAAATTTACGTGGTCATAATGATTTAACGTGTTTCAATTAGTTTGCTAATTGGCGGAAGATTCGCAAATATCTTTCCTGTTCTTACTGGAAGACTCGCAAAGATTCGCAAATATGTTGAAATTGGGCCGGATGAATTTAGATTTTACGGAAACATTTAATTTTCTAATACAATATCCAATGAGATATATAAAAAGAGAATATTCTTTTTCTCGTACAATTATTGTTTTATTTCACCATATTTTTCTTCTCGTACAATTAAGGTTTTCTTTGAGGTTTTCATTTATTTATTTTTTTGTTTTTATGTTTGGTTTGTAGTACACATATTTTTAGAAAGAGTTGTTTTTAGTGCGATTTTTTGAAGTTTCAGGTTTCGGAATTCAGTGAAAAATTTTGAAGTAAAATCTTGGTTTTTGTTATTCAAACTGTTTTTTTGATTCTATATATGGATTCAGCACCCTCAAAAACCTCTAGGGCACTTCGATTGTGCAAAGTTAGCAATCAAAGTTCTCTTTTCAATAAATTTCTGCCGGAATTTAGAAAAATTACACCATAAAAAAATCACCATAAAAGCCTTCAAAAAATCGCACTAAAAACTACTCATTTTTGGAATATGTTCCATGAGAATAGTTGTCACCCTCGCTTAGGGAGTGAAATTCTTGTGCGTGTATTGAAATCTTGTGCGTGGATTTTATTCTGAATAACCATATCCATGGTTATATCATATTTGATTATATTCTATTTAATTTTGCAATAATTGAATATGTAGTAATGTTTAATTGTAAAGTAATTATGTAGCATTCGATTAATTATAATTTCTTATGCGTGTATTGAAATCTTGTGCGTGGATTTTATTCTGAATAACCATATCCATGGTTATATCATATTTGATTATATTCTATTTAATTTTCCAATAATTCAATATGCAGTAAAATTTAATTGTGAAGTAATTATGTAGTATTGAATTAATTATAATTTCTTGTGCGTGTATTGAAATCTTGTGTGTGGATTTTATTCTGAATAACCATATCCATGGTTATATCATATTTGATTATATTCTATTTAGTTTTCCAATAATTCAATATGTAGTAATGTTTAATTGTGAAGTAATTATGTAGTATTGGATTCCTTATAATTACAAGCATGATATTTTTAATAAAGTTAAATAAATTTTCTCTATATTAGATATATATAAATTTATTGATTAATATTTTTTTATATTAATATTTGGTAAAGATAATTAGTAAAATAAAATTTAAATTTAATAACTAATTTTATTATCTATATCAACCACATTTATTAATATAATTATATTAATATTATAAATATTATAACTAATATAACAACCATATTTTATAAAAGAATGAAAACCCTATTCTACCATAATGAATCACCTGTTTTGCCTCTTAAATTCAAGTCTGACATTTGACAAATTCGATTCGTGCAACTTGATAACAAATACCGGACCTGCACAAAATGGTTTTGCTTGTGATAGTTGCAACCTGATATGAGATAAAATGTTGCCACATAAACAATGGCGATGTGGTCCAAAAAATATATCGAGTGACCTCGTGTAATTAAGTCTCAATTTCTTCCTATTTCTTGACATGATATATATTTATAGAGGTTAGCTGTTACATAAAAAAATTTTGGTGTTAGTAAACTTTCAAACTTGTAGCTAGAATTTTAAGAGTGAGAATTATGGATTTTTATAGGCGTATTAATATAAACGGAATCTAGGGGGATTTGGGATCTAGGATCTCATACCATATAGAGGTTTGGGATTACACTAAAACCAACAAAAAAAAGAATTCGTGCTTAACCCAAAAAAAAAATAAAAAAAATTGGTGCTTAGAGATTACTTTAAACCTACTTTTAATATCCAAGGTATTATTCTCTTGAACTTCATATTTCAGGTATTTTATTTATGTTATTATATTTTACATACATTTTTTCTCATTTTGCAATACTAATAAATTTGATACATTTTATCCCTCACGTATAAAAAAAATATTCAATGATAATATTTTTTTGAAAATTTTAATAAAAATATCATTTTAATTCAGTGTTTAAAATTTTTGAAAAAATAAATAAATTTTAATCATATTAAGATGTATACTCCCCAATTTTTTCCCTATTTAATTTTATATTGACGAATTATTTCCATATCGGAATTTGGTAACTATGTTTTTTTATTAATAAATTTATTTTCTTAATTTTACTAAATACTTTCGCTTTCGGTTTCATGTACTACCACTTGCAGAATGATGGTGGTAATTTCTGTCAATCTGCCTGATAACTGTGAAGTAATTAGTAATAATTTTGGTGTTCAACGGGATGAATTAAGAACGTAGAATCAGAATCATTTACCGCGCTCAAGAAAAAGTCTCATTGTCAACATTAGGGGAATTTTGAGGTTTAAAATGGGCATTCTAAGGAAAATGTACAATCAAAATTCACTTTATGAGAATCAATCACATTTTAGGGATGACATCATCCCTAATGGTTGATGTGGCATTGCTTGAGTTGTCACATTCTCAATGGTGGATAAACACTCATTGTTAGTCATGGTAGCGATTTAAGTACTTTTAAAGTCATAAAGTAAAGTACTCATAATAAATGTCATTTCATACTTTTTGAATAAAAATATTATTATTGTCATTTCATATTTTTTGAAAGAAACAATGCATATCCCTACATGTTACGTGTTATATATATAACATGTTACATGTTATATATAGTATATTAATTACATGTTAATTTAAATAATATAAATTTTAATTAATAGTATATTATATAATTAAGAATTTAAGAATTTGTATTTTATTTTATTTTAAATTATATAAGTACAAAGGAAAAATGCATTAGTTATTCAATGATAATGAATTTTTCTTGAAAAACTTATTCTTATTTATATTCACATTAATACAATTTTTTATTAATTTTATCTTTTGAATTGAATTTAACCATGGTTACATGGATTTTGATGCAAAAAGTGAATTGTAAATTCATAAATATTATTTTATTGGTTTAACTATTATTTTATTATTTCCTTAGGAAGCCCATTTTAGACCTCAAAATTCCCCTAATACGATCCATTGCATTCAAAGGGAAAACCTTATGCAGAGTTTGATTTAAAGTAGTAACAATAACTTCATCTATTCTTTCCCAACATTCATTAAATGAATTTGTTTTAGTTTTACTCAAATCCATTATTAATATGATGCTCTCGAATTAAATGAAATTGTTGTAGTTTTATTCAAATTTGTTATTAATGTGATGAAATCGTTTTACGTTTAGGAAAATATGTTAATTTTGCTAAATTAACTTAATTTTGACAAAGTAAGTTATTAATATAATTTGTGTAAACCCACCCAAATATGTTATCAATATAATTTATATGCAGATTCGTTGACATCCTAGCAAGGTGGTTTTGCTATTTTAACTATAAAAACATTGTATCAATTTTATTATTTTAAGAGTAAAAACATTACAATAAAGCAAAGTTCAATAGATCAATTTTATTATTTTAAAAGTAAAAACATTATAGCAAAGAAATGTTCAATACATGTTAGATTTAATATTTTTGTGATCTATAAAGTAGATAAATGTCTTTCGGATTAATCACATTATTAGGATTGTTGAAGTTTCTAACTAGCTAATGTGGTTCATCTCAAGGACAAGGTGAAAAAGTCCAAGGATCTTCTTGAATAAATAGTGTGGATGCATCACTGCCTCTCTCAGAAAGCTAGTTGTTTAGAAACTAGTGGCTGTTAAAGAATTAGTAAATTAGTTATATATAAATTTTATTTTATACTTTATAATTAGATATAATAATAAAATATTAATTTTTTTATTATAAGTAGTTATATAATATAAATTGATTAAAAAATTTAATTATTATTAATTAATAGATATTAGATAATAAATAAGAAACTATATATTATCAACATAAGAAAATATAAAGAAAATTATATAATATAATTATAAGGTAATACAGAGGAAAAATAATAAGAAAACAACAAGGGCAGGAATAAAGAAAGGATGAAGACAAAAAAGGTTGGGGGGAGGTGGGGGGTTAAAGGAAAAAACTCATAGACAGGAAAAAAAAAAGACCAAAAGGAAAAAAGAGACCTAGTGAAGGGGAGAAAAATCATCTAGACAAAGGTTTAGTCCAACTCTTACTCAGCTTCCAACCATCATCCCTATTAAGATTCCTTCCATGCCTCTCAATCTCAATGGCCTCCCTAAGCGTCCTATGATGGAAGTGATCCACCGTAGCAATGACTTTGGAGTCCTCAATGCAAACAGGACGACAAGAGTTTTCTGCATGTTCAACAGGAGCTGATGTCTGTGATTGATTGTGCCTAGTGTCTGATGCATGCTGTTGGATTCTATGTCTAATGAATCAATGTGTTTCACCAATATAGGGTGTAACACATGAACAAGGAACCATGTAAACACATTTCATGTCCTTTGGGTCGATAATGTCCTTGACATATCCAAGAGAATTTCTAATATCATACAGAGACTTGAAAGAGGAAACATTATTCCTTCTAAGGAAATGGGAAATTCTATGTGTGGTCCCTTATATAAAGGGGAGATGAACCTTTGAAACATGATCAAATCGGGAAGATATTCCTTTTAAACCTTTATAGGCTTTTTGAAAGGCCTTAAGGCCTTGCGATCTACTATACCCATTATTTTCAAAAATGTCAAGAAAATGAGACTTCACTAAGTCCAAGTGCTTTTCATCAGATATTATTAGGGCACGAGTAGCAAGAGTAAAGAAACACAAAATTTTGAGCAGGAAAATGATGTGAACCAGCATAAAGAACTGTTCCGTGTGAGTTTTCTTACGAAGATATTGGTGAGAAATGGAACAATCATCCATTCTGGAGAGAAGGATATCTAATAAGGGTAAACAACCATCCACCTCCAGTTCCATTATGAATTTGATTGAGTCCAACTAGGAATTCACGTGTCCCAAAAACATATCTAACTTCTCTCAGCCATGGGGCCAAATAACACAAGTGTCATCCATAAACCTATTCCACTTCAAAGGGTGAAATTGAGCAAAGGCTAAGGCCTTCATTTAAAAATCCTCCATAAATAAGTTAGCGACTATAAGGGAGCGACGGGACCCCATAACGACGCCACAAGTTTGCTCGTAGAACTCACCTTGGAAACGGAAGAAAGTTAAGGTGAGGAAGACACCAACTAATTTGGAAGTGTGTTTGTCTGAGACCCGCTTAATGACATCAATGGATTCCTGGATGGGGATCTTAGTAAATAAGGAAACAACATCAAAGCTGACCAATAAATCACCAGGTTCAAACTTGATGTCCCTCCATTCTCTAATAAAGGAAGTTGAGTCCTTAACATAGGAGTTTGTGACACCCAGAAGGGGCTTAAGCTTCTGGGCTAAGAATTTAGCAAGATGATAAGAGGGACCACCTATTGTGTTAACAATAGGTCTTAAAGGGGATGCAAGTTTATGAATTTTCGAAAGAACATAAATCCTGGGGGTGAGGCGATTACTCTCAATAAGTTTTCTAGAGAGAGGATTGAGGGATGGATATGGCGAGGGAAATATCCTTAGAAAAAAATTTATGGGGATTCTTTTTTAGCTTAATGTAACTACCACTATTGGAGATATGGTAAAACATTTTGGTGACATAGTTAGATTTATCCAAAACGAAAATGGCACCACCCTTATTATCCTTTAGGATGGCAATGATAGGGTTTTCCATTAGGGCTTTAAGGGCAAGAACCTCAATCTTGGTCAAGTTTCTTTTGGAAGGCTTGGCTTTCCTAAGAACAATGGAGCAATCTTTCCTAATAGTCTCATTGACATTATCTAGAAGAGATTTAATTCCATATTCAATTTTACAGATAATGTCATCGAAGGGAATCTTCTAGGAGAAAAAGGAAAAATTGAGCCCCTTATTATGGAGGCTATTTTAATGGCTAGCTTTTAAACAACTAGTTTTCTGAGACAAATTCTGGGCAATGATGCATCCACACTATTTATTAAGGAAGATCCTTGGACTTTTTCAGCTTTTCCTAAGGATGAACCACATTAGCTCATTCGAAACGTCAACCAAATCCTAATGATGTGATTAATCCGAAATACATTTATCTAGTTCAATACATGTTTTTAGCTGAATTATTATAATTACACTACAACATAAAGGGGGGGCTTTAAGACAATATTTAAGATAATTTTTGGGTAAATTGTATTAATTTGAGACAAAAGAAAACTTTTGTATTGTCTTTAAGCCAATGTTTCAAATTAAATTGTCTTAAAATATTGCCTTTATAAAGACAATATATAACACAAGAATTTTGTCTCTCGAGAGACAATTTCATTTTTATCTCTCTAGAGATAGTTTCATTTTTTTCTCTCTAGAGACAACAGTTGGGATTAAAGACATATTGTCTTTAAAGAGACAATGTATCTGATCCTAATTATTGTCTCTCTACAGACAATAAAAAATTACATTGAAAAATAATATCACTTTTCTCTTTAGAGACAATATAAAATAATGAATCTAGAAAAATGTCCCACCATTGAAATAAAGAAATATTAAAAGTACTTATTTAAAAATAAACTACAATATCATTGATTAATTTATATTAGGACACAGTGGAATTGAACCATCGACCTCTTGCTAATTAAGCAGGCGCTCTTCCATTGAGCTAGCACCCTTTAAAGAATTGTTTGAGAGTTATGGTAGTCATTGAAATGAAATACATAGGCATTGATTTTAAAAAAATGCAGGACACAAAATGGTGTAATCTTTGTAAAATATAAAATCATGCAGCCCCTATTTTTAACTTGATAAAAATAACTCAATGGAGTTATCTCAATGTCACTTTTGCCAGAAATCCATCAACAAAAACATCTAATGCACGCTTGCCGATCTACATGTAATAACAAGGGAAGTTGCGAGGCAACAAGTCCCTACCAAAGAAATCAAAATCCAAATTGTTGATCTAAAACTGGAATACAGTGTTATGCAATACTGATTTCAATACCGCATTCATGGGACCATTGAACAGGAATTGATCATTGCTTCCAATTGAATGTTCATTGATCATTGTTGTAGCCCTGTGAATCAAATGAAGAAATAATCCATTTAAGTTGCTTTCTTACCATACTTTCAATCCTTCTTAATGCATTGTCAACTATGCTCGAAGAAAGAGAACATATCTACAAAATTTTAAAGGCTACATTTGTAATAAACGTAATTCCAGCCAACATGAAAATCACTTTGAAAAATGGATTTGATTTAGAAAGAACATTTTTCAACCATCATGAAATTTAGAAATGAACATGTAAATCCTGAACATATGTCCAATGTCCTATATGAATTCATGTCAAATATACAATATTTTTTTTTTAAAATTATTTTCAAAGATCACAATCATATGATAAAAATAGAAATTACCTTTAAAAAATATGACTCTCATTACAGAAAATAAAAATATGATAATAATAAAAATAATAAAATAACAATTGTTGAGTATGTGTTTCTTTTAAAAGGTTGGTGTACCTTGTGGACTTTGAAAACATCGACTATGTCATGGAGGTGCTTCATCTGATTGCATGACCAAAAAATTGGCTACTTTGTTTACTTGACTTGGTTTACTTGATTGGCATGGATCAGTCCCTTGTTCAACCAGACGTACAACTTTCATCCAAGACTCTTAAATCAGATAGAAGAAAAGGTGAAATGATTTTACCATTTTAAAGGAAGAGACTAAATTTCTTCAATTGCAATTTTTCTAAAGTACTTACAAACATTAAGACTTAGTATAAAATTTCTTTAAAAAGAGACAACATCTTGAAAAGAAGTGATAAAAAATTATTACCTACTTGATCCCAGGCCTGGCCCATATCACTTTGGAAAGTTACCAATTTTCCAAGATATAAATAAAAAAAAGATGTTTCTATGTATCTAGTAGAGATCAAGGTCCTCTCCCATAAAGCACTTGTCATCCTGAGTGAATAAGTTCTTCCATAGATCTGAAAGGTATGTTACAACCTACGGTTCAAATTCCTCTTTCATTTTAGTTGTGGATTCTTCACCTGCAAAAGATATAGAAATACCAAAGTCATCAGTGCCAAGTGGTATCTTCATGTTCTAGCTGTGGTGTTTGCATGTTGTTGTTGTTTATGAGAGGATCATAGATTATTGATGTTATGAGAAATTGATGACTATTGATGTTTTCAGCATGTAGGAGCTTCAATATGTTTTCTTATCCATCTGGTTAAGATGCTTTCCCCTACACCTTTGATGATGCTAGCTTTGATGTCGTTTCCTTTGTCTTAGCCATCGGCCCTAGTGCTGCATCAACTGGATCTGATCTTGGCTATGTGGGGAGCATATGCATCCTCCCACCTTCAGATTTCACATAGAAATAGGAGCCACCTCCCACTTGAACCATTAGGGTCATAGAACACAATGGAGGTAAGATTGTTATTCGTGAACCATAATACTTTTAGCACCAACCGACCTCTCTACCACCTCATATTTTGAAGACTCTACTCACCGTGGTCGTAAGCACCGTAGTTGTCCTAGAGATCTGACCCTACACTAATGATAGTAAAGGCATGAAGAAAAATATTCAAATAGGAAAGCTAACCAAGAGAAACTGACAACACTCGAAATTTAGCATACCTGTGCATATCTTATGTTGTTTACAAATGATGGTCACTTTTGCTAGACTTCAACTTAAAAGAGAAAAAGGCTCACAAAATGGGTGAGTTGAATTGTGTTCAATTTTAACTATTCTAACTTCCCTGCGTGCTTTCAAAATTTGTAATAGTATGAAGCTCTGAAGAATAAATACAGGAAAAATATATTTCAAACATACCTTTGATCTACTTTGAACCTTTTTTTTCTAAATCAAGAGCAAAACAATATTCAAAGATATGTATACAATCTGGCCTATTTTGTAGAAATGTAAAAATTCCATCTGTAGAGATATCATTACTCAGAATTATTCCCTTGTATCCAAATTAGAATAAGTAACATGAAGCTCTTCAAAATGATTGGTTTTTAATAACTTTCCATCTTAATCTTTCCTCCAGGTAAAGGGTTTGCACCAAATAAATTCCAGATCCTTTTGATGGATAAGAAACTATCACAACTTTCTCCTCTCTTTACTCCGCTCCACTGATAGTTTTCCATACCATTTTTTTCACTTACAATTAACAATTCTTCTGAAGAGTCATCCATTGTAAAATCACCAATATTTCATTATAGTTTCTTTTGTTTGAGAAAATATATCCTATTTTTTAATGTTGCGCATAAGGAAGTGATTGAACCTTGAAACTTGTAAGTATAAATAAAATCCCTTGCTTCCTCAACATTAAAACTCCCAAGCAATGGAACCACCTAATGTTCAAACATGGTTTAAAGTATCAATTTCAAAATACATCCAATCATGAATAAAATAACATAAGGAAGTAAAATAAATATTAAAAACATGGACATTGTGATATTTTACAAATTTACTTAAGTGGCATTTAAAAGAGTACTTGGCCCCTGTGGGAGCTACAGCCACCATCAAAATTTGCATAATGAACAAGATAATCAACATGACATCCATTTAGTTTCACCTATGATAGCACTGGAAGAAACATTGAACTTCTTATTATGAACAAAACTGAGCTCCATTTTGCGACAATGGCTAGGAAAACTACTATAGTTGCTCTGCAGCCTCTGATGCCAGGCACAAGTCCTTTGACCTAAATTTCGATCTTTCTCTAAGGTTGTAATAGTATTACCTAGATTTTTTAATATGATTGCTCCCTTTTGTTCACCACTTCTCCTAGATTCATTGACAACACTAAATGGCACTATTTATTTATTGGAAGAGATCAGTTTTCTAAAATGTTGTACCCAAGGGCATCCTAGAACTATTGGAATAGCTAATTGTTGACCCTAATCGAATTGGGGTGGCTTCTTCCAACAACCTTTTTGCCAAACCTTGAACTGGAGAAAGAAGAATCACTATAAAGATGAGCATCACATGCCTTACTTCAAAAAAAATATTCAAGAAGGGCGAAATAGAAAAGCCCATTAAATAATTTGATTAGTCATCTAGAGCATGCATATTAATTAAAAACCAAATCAAGCACAGTTATCATGGAAGATAAAATTACCTCATTGAAAGAAGGAAAAATAATCCTTGATTCAGCGCTATTTGGATCGAGATTTTTTGGCTGTTAGGAGTGTGGTCGTACAAATCAAAGGCACAATACACCTTTTCATACATTTTCTTAACAAAAGATGCCTCAATTGAGTCCAAGTAGGAAATATGATTCACATCAGTATATTATGTATCTGGAGAATACACCATCCTTGGAAGCTTAATAAAACAAGTTATTATTAACAAAACAAAATTTCTTCATTTTGGTAAAATGAAACCAAAAAATATTGTAAAAATATCTATTTCCAGTAAACTGCAACATACAAAAGGTGAACAAAGAACTTTGAAATACAACTCCTCTTAGCCACAAGTGAGTCAGGAGTTATGTTTTTGAAGCAAGTAAAAAACATCTAGGATACTAATACCGCGCCTTAAATGGATTCCACGTGCAAGAGAATTAATTTTATCTAGACTCCTTGGTATTGATTATTATCTCATGATTAATCTCAATCCATTAATCGACAGTGCTGAACTCTCGATAACTATTGAGAACTAAGTCCCTCTAACTGATGAAAGTTCCTATGACTTCAGAATTGGTGATATTAATTTGAGGGGGGTCTCCTTGGGTGATTTAAGGCTTAAAATTTGAATTCCCAAGGGAAATTGGCAATCCAAATCTGCAATAAAACTTGTTGATCTTCAATAAGATTTTCGAAATTTTCACTTTTTCTCTTCAAATCAGTGATAAAAAACTTTAGAGTGATTAGACATGTCAAAATAACATAGAAAATTCAAAAATTTGTTGTAAACTCTCTTTGTTTCTGGGATAAAAGTCGTAGAACAACTAACAAAATTGACGTGAAACAAAATGAAAACTATCCAAGTCATTGTTTTATTGCTAATATGAGATATACCTCTATTAGCAATTGAAATTGAGCAAATGTTTTGTAACAAAAAAAAAATAGAGAAACTTAATATAACATTAGGAAATCTACTCACGTTGTCACCTTGGTTGTTTCATCTCACTATGGGTTGGTCATCTTCCAGCGTAGGTGGGGAGGTGTTGCTACGAGATCTAACTCTTAGATACAAATTGTTGTTCATAAATTAGACCTTATATTAATGAAATAAGTCATTGATGTTTCTAATTAGGAAATTAAAATAATCAAGCTAGGCTGCAAAAAAACACTAAGGTAAATTTTATGAACTGAGTTCTCATTTAAATCTGTTACAAGGAAGTTTAATTTGCAATGGTTTGTTGCAGATATGAATTCATTATACTAAACAAGGAAATGATAAAAGATATGATAAAGTGGTAAACACTTTCCTCTCATATGTGGACTGGTGCCTTGATGGAATGGATTGATGGAGAAAAGAGAGTGGAAATCTGCTACGTGAAATTATTAAGTCACATTCTTGCAAATGAATATGAAAATAATAATGAGAAGTAAGTAATAAGAATAGCACTATAATGTTCCATGTTCAACATAAAACATTGAAATTGATATCCACGAGAATATCTAGGAATTACCAACATCAAAAATACATCCAAAATATTGATCAAACAGAGATCAACTTTGGAAATTCGATAATACCAGTTCTCTACACTCCTGGTCACTCGTCAATGACACATATTATATAATGGAAAATAAGACAAGTCATAAATGATCAAGTATCAAGGATCTCGAACTTTGGATATTGAAAATATGCATCATACTAACTACGGAAATGATCCTGAGGAGATTGGAGGGAACCCTTTTAATGATGTACCACATGTCCTGGAATTTGTGAGGTATATGTCATAGTTTTTAGAAATACTTGAAGATGTTATGATCATATTTTTTATACCTTATTTGGGATAATAGCATAATGGCTGGCTCAAATGTTCTTACAACCCAAAGAGCATACATTCTCTCAAAAATATAGTTGAAAGCTTCCTCAAAGTTGTCACCCAAGATTTCAGAAATTCGATGATCATGACCAACACTTTTTGGTAGCATTCCACTAGGAAGCCCACCTTTTTCATTTGTAGGAAATGATGCCATCCATGAAGATAATTATGGATAAAACTTTATATTAAATTCATTGTGGACAAACTCTACAATGAGGGTGTACAAAATGGAGGGTAGATCTGACAAGCCTTAACCTAGAGTCTTCAATTACATGTAATCCATCCAAAAAAGTACTAGAACTATTCATACAATACCACCAAGGAGTAGGTCTGGAGGTGTACTTCCTCACATATTTTCCTAGTCACAGCACCAAATGACAACATGTTCTAAAACGGAAAGTGAAAATTAGAAATTGGATGCCCATAACTGGTTTTAGTGTTCAAGTCCACCTGCATTGCTGGGTTTTCATTTGCAGATGCCATAGTGTCAGTGTTGTTGGCATTAATTCATGATGGAGCTCCTGCATAGGTGGCAGAGTGATCCAGAGAGGCTTGTGCCCTTACTGAGATTCAAATTTCCAAAACCATGGAGAACAAAGCTCAATAAACTTTCATCAGGGAAGAGTGGTAGTAATCCATTGATTTACTGATTCATCCCACATGCAAGAGTAACCTCTTCCGTCATATAGATCTTGATTATGCAAGGGTTTGAAGGATAATATAGGGATATTATAATTTCGATGGAATTACCAACCACATCGACCTTATGGGCTCCTTTTTCCTCAAGAGTGATGAGGTTGTGCAAAACAGTAAGTGCTTCAACCTCATTATTTGTAGTACTGTCAAGTCCCCAGGTATTTTCCAGGTGACCCCTTACCCCCCATCCCATTTTCATCATTGCAACATTCCAATAGGAAGGCCACATTTTTCCTTTGTAGGAAATGATGGCATCCATGAAGATAACGATGGATAAAAATTTATATTAAAATTGTATACAATGAGGGTTTAGAAGATGGAGGGTAGATATGACAAGCCTTAATCTAGAGTCTTTAGTTACATGTAATCCATCTAAAAAAGTACTATAACTATTTGTCCAGTATCACCAAGGAGTAGGTCTGTAGGTGTAGTGCCTCACATATTGGCCTAGTCACAACACCAAATGACAACATGTTCTAAACTAGAAAGTGAAAATTAGAAATTGGATTCCTAGAACTAGTTTTAGTGTTTAGGTCCACCTGCATTGTTGGGTTTTCATTTTCAGATTCCATTGTGTTGGTGTTGTTGGCATTAATTCCTGATGGAGCTCCTGCATAGGTGATAAAGTGATCCAGAGAGGCTTGTGCCCTTACTGATATTCAAATTTCCAAAACCATGGAGAAGAGAGCTCAAAAAACGTTCATCAGGGAAGACTGGTATTAATCCATTGATTGACTAATTCATCCCACATGCAAGAGTAACCTCTACATCAAATAGCTCTTGAATATGTAAGGGTTTGAAGGATAATATAGGGCTATTATAATTATTATGGAATTACAAACCATAACGACCTAATGGGCTCCTTTTTCCTCAAGATTGATTAAGTTGTGCAAAAAAATAAGTGCTTCGACCTTATATTTTGCATTACTATCAATTCCCTAGGCATTTTTGTAGGAGAACCCCTACCCCCCACCGCATTGGCCTCCATTTTTAATTTTCATATTACTATCATGATTTGTGATATGGAATCAAATTCATGAAACTTTTATCTTGATATCTGTATTCTTAATCTTTTCCCTTTAAGGAGCAGAGATAGAGGAAAACAAAGCTTCAATACCACAAGTGAAGAGCGACAAAGCTAAGAATTATGTGCATTATCCAATGGGAAGATGAAGTATTCTCCAATTCACATGGTTTTATAAGTAATCACTTCCTTACTATTTTGTGGATTTTATAGCATATCTTTAACACCTATACAATCATTGTTTCACTTAAAATAATAGGTGAGGGGTTAAATTAATCTTGATAAGGCCGAGATTACTTGAGGAGGGCGCATCCTTTGAATGCTGGGTCAAGTTATCTTCTATGTGTCAAGATAATTACTGTTGGGCCATGGTCTTACTATTGGGTAGCAAGACTATACTTGTGGGCATCATTATACCTTTTGTAGGTCGTGAGGGCTGAGCAAAGGCCTTATCTTCTTTCCTAGGTAGAATACTCATTGTGATAGGGTAGAATCAGCATCTGGAGGTCAAATTTACATTGTTGTTTGTGTTCATACTGTAAGGGAGGTCGTGGTACCTCTTGTTGGGTGGATTGATTGGCCAGAGATGCGCCAAAAGCTGACCCGAGGGAGGATCAAGTAGTAATGATAAATTGACTATACACCCTTGAGTCAGTCAGAATGAAATGAATAATCCCCGAAACATTCATCAAGGGGCCGTAATAGTGGGTGGGATTCATCTTATCAGTCAACCTAGGAATATTTTTTTTTCTAACCTTATGATTGATTGTAGTAATGATAGAAAAGAATAGTGAGCTTCTCCATACATTAAAAAATTAATTATACATGTAGTATTTTACATATGGGTCAACCTTACCTGGAACGACATATGACTATCAAACTGGAAAGGACCCCACATTAGTTACCCCTGTTTCTAGTTCTCGAGAAGGCCCTGCAACCTTTGTTATGACCGTTTCTTATAATTTCTAAATTGGTGCTTAAAATCCTGCCTTTGCTTCAATGACCCGGTAACCCATTTATACAATTGATGCCTTTGCTTGGTCAACACTTACTGTTGTATCTACGTATGGATATGGAATGGATTATTAGATGAACCAGAGTAGTCTCTGACTCTCGATTTGGCTACTATGTAATTATTTGTTCATAAGCTGGGGCTGGATCTACTGCTATTAGGGAGTGTGGTAGTATATGAAATCACATAGCCTGGTGCAAATACTCGTAGGAAGGAACAAAGAAAGGCATTAGTAAAGCCTCGTGCTAGTGGTCCTTAAATAACAAGTGCTTCAACCCTCTCTGGGACTGGATATATTGCTACTTGTGTTGCTACCTTTACATTTACCCTAGCCTATGCTCTTGCATCCCTAGTCTTTGCTACTGTTGTATCTCTATCTTGATCTATGTCTACCTTTATCTTAGATATCTACCCTTGCTATTGATGCTTAATATCCTTACTCAACAGAAGAAACTAGCTTTGCTGCTCCTACAACCCCCCTTGATTTTGGCTCTTCTCCTAGGTCTTGATCTATATCTAGGTATATATCTTCTACACCAACTAGTATTGAGTCTCGGTCATGAAGGGATGGATCTCGAATAGGCTATGTTATGGACGTTGATGGCTCTCCTATTGGTGGTTGTTCGAGGTCTTGATTTGATGGATTAATTCGATCAAATAGCTCTATTGCTACTTACCTTTCTAATAGTGATGTTTATATACATTATTATGATGCTACCTATGCTACTGATAGCTTAGATTATGGTCCTATCTTTTATGCTTTTACTCATGTCTTTGCTACTCGTGCTATTGGATATGTTGATTTTACTGGTATGAGTGCTGAATCTACGACTGGGTTAACAAGTACTAGGTCAATCTAATATCTATATATGGATATGGTCAAGATGGTAGTGGATAAGCTGTAAGTTCTGATGGATAACGAGGGTATGGCTAGCTCTCATAGCAACCTCTTAACCATTTCAATTCAAGGGGCTTCAACTAGATCTAGATATGGAAACCATAAGGGATCGAGCAAGAGGTGGGAACAACTGTAAGGTATCGTAAGTGAAGGGTAACTATTGCATCATTGTCGTGTTAACTATACCTCATATCACACCTAAAGCAATAAAATACTAGTGAAAGAAACCTTATCGACATACAGAGATTGATTGAACCAACCATCCAACCTAGCTAAACTTACAAGCGATACTGAAAGCTACTTACCCCCATACTCACACCCATCAATACACGCATATAGTACATACAAGCTAGCTATCCTTATTACTAGAACTACTACTATCCTTATTACTAGACCTACTCACAAGAGCTATTCTCCCTAGCTAGCTCAACCAACCCAATCAAACAGACATACACTTATTTTTTTATGGATTTAGATTCAACATGGTGGAAAATATAATTGGCTAATATATTTACATTAGGATAAAAATGATTGTCTATCTAATGGTTATGAGGTAGGGATAAATAATATAAAGGAGGCTCACTTTATCTGTAACAAGTTGGCTATGGTCAATTTGTTGTAAACTTTGACTAAAAATATGTATATTTCTATATAAAAATGTCAAAATCAATTTCATTTATCCCCAGTTATATATTCTATTTATTATTAGTATGAATGAAGGTTTAGAAATGGTCAAAATAGTAAGCTTTCAATCTGTATACTAAAAGAGGCAATATGGTAGCAATTCAACATTATATATACATATGCATGAACATAAGCATAAAACCACAAATGATAGAATAAAACTCCTAAGATGGGGAAGGTTAGGAGCATTATAAATGAAATCTCAAATAATTTCTAAATAGGCATTGCAATAAAACAAGATAATTTTCTAACTACAATGCATTAATGTGCATTTATTACAATTTTAGAATAGTTCTCTTTCACATCTTATTCTAAAAACTCATCCCTCTTTCTCAAAATTAGAAATACAAACTTATCTCAAGACACTCAATGACTTAATAACTCACATAATTTATGACACTAAATGAATCATGACATTCCCTTCATATTATAACTTTCAACACCCCCTATTAATGTGAAGGTTATAAGTGATAGCGATCCTTCCAACCAAGAAAGTAGCAGCTATGATCTGGGGCTTCCACCACCCCACCCTATTTGGTTCGAAGATTTTGTCCTTTTTCAGTAGGTTGATTGCAAGGGTAACTATAAAACACCTGACTTTTCCTTCCCTTACTAGACCTGACTTGATCGTTCCCTGACCGTGAATTCTCTCATCGTCTGGAGGAAACTTTTAATGGTGGAGTCGGGGTAATAGGTGAAATGACCGGGATAAAATCTGATATCACTCTTATGAATAAGGGACTTAATTATAACTACACGTATGATTGTGTTTTTATTTTGTTGAAATCACTAGATTTCACCTTCAATTTTGAGGTCACCTAATGCCATAAAGATGATGGACATATGTTACTCGATAATTAAATCCACCATGCATATTAGTTCATGTGTATTTCTTGTATTGCCTTACATAAGATATTTACAAAGAAACATTGTTTTTCATTAATATCATTGAGTTCTTATAGTTTTGATTTGGAAATTTTCTTTGTTTTTTATTGACCTCAAAGGTAGTAAAACTAGCAAAGAAGATGATACAGTGGGTGAAAATGGGTGGATACATTCTTTTAGAGAATCATTGGGAGGAAGAATACCCTATGGTTCTAAGCAAAGGAATGGATGAAGATGAAAAGGTATTGTAAGAAGATGATCTTACTCATCTCCTTCAACATCATGATCATCTAGATAAGGAAGGAAATTTAGAGGGTGAATATCTATATTGTAATGATGTTGCTATTGATATGAATAAAGTGTTGAGCTCAAAATTTGAGGAATTTAGCGATGTTGGCATCATTTAAAAAGATACTAGCCTACTACAGATCTAGAAGAAGAATAATGCAGTAGCCCTGATACATAATTTATCCATATTCATTATTTGCGCAAAGAAAAGGAATATCATATGTTGTGTATTTTGAATCCAGTCTTATCTATGATGACTATGAGCATACAAATGAAATTAAATAACATTGCTCAAATTCTGTTGTGAGCCATTTTCTTTTCCCAAAACTCAATGTCAACATAGCTATGTGATGTGTGATCAATCCAACCCCAAGGCAAAGAATAACAAGGTTGTTTAGGAAGAGGATAAACAAGAAATTTCTAAGGGAGCATACCAGATCAACCTTTTTGTGAGGGCTTATTTCTACCTTTATATTTTGTAATGATGAAATTATTACCTTTCCATTTGATCACATCTATGAAAAATATGAATAAAATCCATCTTTGGAGCCTCAAATGATATGCATTAGGGAAATTGCAGTTGTAGAAGTACAAAGCACTCTACAACATGTAATTATATGATTTTTCTTGTTCTAGAAAGCATAAGGAAGGTTTTGTCACAGCAAACAATAAGGTTAAAGGAGAGGGTGAATGGGATGAATTTATTTCTGTTCAATTACATTATATCATAAATGGCTTCACAAAAAAGATTACTAGAAATTTTAGTGAAGAGAAGACTGTGTTTAATCAAATAGTCCACTGAAATTTCTCAAAGAGACCCTGAAATATTGGTTTCCATCTCTTTTATTTGTGGAAGAAATAGACATTCTCAAGATGTTGTTACATACGATGAAATTGTTGGGAATATGAGATTTGTTGAAAATGGACCATTTAGTCTAGAGGTGATGGGGATCCCAACATATTTTCATTTGGATTTTAATGTGTCTCTATTTTCAACAATGATCAAAGTGGAAATGTATATTGCAGTCTTGAGATGATGAATTGGTTACTTTGGATTATGGACTTCACTTTTGTAGCTTTATCTTGAGAATTTGGGGTTCTCAAGTGATCCCAAGAAGAATGTGTGTGCCCAATATGAGCAAGATGTCACCCCCTGGTTTTCATGAGGGTACCATAACAAATTTTTTCCTCTAAATTATCCCGTAATTTATGGCCAAAGGAGATCTATAAAATCTTTGTAATTCTATTACTATGATCACCATCTACCAACTCTGATGATGGATATGATAGACTATGGGATTTATCCTAACTTAGAGACAAGGCTATGGTCTGACAGACACTTATGGGCAGTTGGATTTCATAAAGGAGAAGATAACTAAGATAATTAATCCCATGGCTGGAACATCACTTGGTATAAGTGATGATCATAAAATTAAGTGTAACCTAGTGTGAAGAGTAGATAGAATATTGTATTGAGAAGCATTAAGGTGTTGTTTGAAATGTATAACCAAGATTTCACCCTACAACAATGTTGTCCACAGAGATGATGGAGATATTAGACAGTTGCAGAAACTAGGCAACATTTGAAGTATATCTTTCATGACTTATAACGCACAGGATAAATTGTACAGGATACCAAAGGTACCAGTGCCTCCCACTATCTCTTTGGTTACTGCAAAACAATGTAGTAAGATCATTTCCCAAACCAGGAAATTTTTTTTCCTAATGATCTGCCCCCAAGGCAAGAAGAAGACTATGGCCACGACCTCCAGACATGGCTCCTTCGCACGATAACAACAAATGGAAAAGGTTGTGGAGGATTACGGGGATATCTTCACCTCACCCACAAGGGTGCCTCTACATTGTCAGGTCAAGCACCCCATTGACCTCACCCCAGGTGCGCCACTAACCAATGGACTGATCTATAGGTGCTTTGTTCAAGAGAATGATGAAATCAAGAGGCAGATTCAAGAGCTGCTGCAGAAAGGTCACATCCAGCCAAGTTCATTGCCCTGTGGGAGCCTGATCGTGTTGGTATAGAAGAAGGATTGGACTTGAAGACTTTGTATTGATTATCGAGCATTGAACAAGATCACTGTCCGGTATAGGTACTTGATCCCACGGATTGATGACCTTCTAGACCAACTCAAAGGGGAAAAATATTTCGGCAAGATTGACTTGATGTCTGGGTATCACCAGGTACCAATCGAACCCTTTGATGTGCGGAAGATTGCCTTCAAAGCCAAGGAGGGCCTTTTTGAATGGCTCGTCATGCCTTTCGGATTGAAAAATGCTCCTGCAACCTTCATGAGGTTGATGGATGACATCTTGCATCCATTCACCAACTCATTTGTAGTGGTGTACTTGGATGACATTCTGATCTTCAGCCAGACTTGGGAAGAGCACCTCCACCACATCCAAGATGTCCTCCAAACACTGCGGCAACACAAGTTGCGTGCCAATTTGGAGAAGTGAACTTTTGGTATGACCCAGGTTCCGTATCTAGGATAAATTATTGATGAAAGGTGGGTTCATGTGGATCCAGCCAAGATCCAAGTCATTTGGGATTGTCTAGCCCTAACCACCCTAACAGAGCTTCACAGCTTTCTGGGTCTTGCTAATTTCTACCACAAGTTCGTGTTGGGATTCTCACTTAGCCCTTGAGTCAAGTCACCAAGGGAGGAGCGAAAGAAAAATTATGTTGGTCATAATCTCAACAAAAGGCGTTCGTAGAATTGAAACATCGCCTTTGTTCTTCAAGAGCAAGAGCGATCGAGAATTCAGCTACACATACAAAGCACTCTTGGGGGGTATGCAAATTGCAAATTTTCACCTCCAAGATGCACTATTATGTCACCTAGGACACCTTTGTGCTCCTTCAAGTGAGCATGCCAAGATGATATGGGAAGTGCACTACATTCGAGTCACTGGGAATTTTGGGGTTGAGAAAATAGTGGTAGTACTGCAGAAGTATTTCTATTGGCCGAACCTTCGACAGGATGTCAAGAAGTACATCAGATCCTGAACTGCTTGTGCCATTTCCAAACTAACCATCAAGAAGCAAGGTCTCTATACTCGGCTACCTACCCCTATTCAACCTTGGGAATCCATCTCCATGGATTACATTTCAGGACTTCCTTCTACTAAGCATGGAAATGACTGTGTTTTCGTGGTCATCGATAGATTCTCAAAGATGGCCATTATGGTGACCTACTAGAAGAATGTCACAGCTGAAGCCACTAGTAAAATATTCTTTGAATGAGTGTGGGTGCACTTTGGGATCCCACAATCTATCATATCAGATCATGACAGTAGGTTCCTTAGCACATTTTGGTCCAGCCTCTGGTCAATGTTGGATACGAACCTCACCAAGTCCACAACTTTCCATCCCCAAACTGATGGCCAAAAAAAGGTCATCAATAATATGGTTGTACACATTCTACGCATGTACAATTCAAAGCATCCACGCACATGGGATGTGAGCCTTCCCTATGTACAACACAGTTATAACCGAGCTCTCCACAGCTCAACTGACCATAAGCCCTTTCAGGTGGGCTTCGAATTCCAGCCACTATGTCCCATTGACGTAGCCATGCCATTTGCAGCTACTCAGGCCAATTCGGCTCATCAGTCTGGTGGCCACCAACAAAAAAAAGCGGGGGGGGGATCAACATTGAGTGCCACACAACTTCTAGGTGGGAAAAAAAGTGTGGCTACATTTGCAGAAGGAGTGCCTCACTGGACCCCACCACAAGATTCACCCGCTCCGATATGGGCCGTACACTATCAACAAGGCTATAGGGAACAATGCCGTCGAGCTCAGTATTCTACCATTCCTTGGTCTACACCCAGTATTCAATGTAGAACACCTTCTTCCCTACTTCTTACCTCTATTAGACACCTCTAACATTGAAGAAGAAATCACAGCAAAAAAGTTAAACCTAGATTGCATGGAACAAGCCACCACAGAGTGTATCATGGACATGCAAATCAAGAACACTCACCAATAGAAGATCCAACTGTATCGGGTTGTCAAAGCTAGCCAAATCCTGCACCAAGGCAAGTGGTTCACCAGGGACCAAGTTCAACAGAAGTTTCCTCATCTCATGAAGGAACTCAACTTAATGGGGACCATTGCTTCCTAAGGGAGAAGGAATGATCCAGGTGGATATTTGTGGCAACCCGCCTATTCCACTTGGGGCCCCATGATTGTCTCTTTCAGTTTTTTCACAAATTACTATTTTTAGTATTTTTTAAGGTCCTGAACTTCTAAAGCCATTTTGAAGCCCAAAACAGAGATATCATGCTGAATTTACGTCCCCGGGAAGTTGAAACACCAATTTACCCAAACGGGGCCCATAGTTTTGGTGCTTCATCTCCTAGGGTTAGGTTTTTGGACATTTAGAGTTCTCCATTGTTTCTCCATAATAAATAGGTCCTCGAGCCTCATTGTAACATAGTTCAGAGGTCTGTAGCTACCACATCTCTTCTCAGAGATTCGCTACCAGCACCCTAGCTATTTTATTTCCATCATGTTTGTAAGCATATTTTTGTGATTTGATATTAATGAAATGAAGCCTTATTTCTGATGTATTTCTATGTTTATGGTTATTTTTGTATTCTGTAGCATTCTTGCATAAATTCGGATCACACTTCCACCTAGTTTTTTATATAACATACATGGTTAAATAACTATAACTAAGAAAGGTAATCTTTAAATTTGGTCCATTTTCAATGCATGTGAGTGTAAAGGATCCACTTTCCAAACGCCAGAGGGTGAATAAGAAAAAAGAAAATGTATAGAAGTGAACCTAATTTTGAAGAAGAAAAAGTATATATAGTGCCTCTCCTATTTAAGGAGCCTGTGGTAAGGAAATAGTCTATTCCAGAACTAGTAGAAGTTCCAAATAAAAAAAAATGTTTTTCATGAGAGATCGAGTTGCAAAAAATTGGTTGCAAATATAGAGGAAAAAATGAGGGAAAAGGAAATCTAAAAAATATCCCTGCCACAATATCAATTCATCCCAAAATTACTCAACCCTAGAAATCTCTCAGTGCATATCAAATCCAAATTTGCATAGGCTTGTTTCCCATATGAAGCATCTATTTAAAAAAAAATATTGACAATGCAATGAAATACAACATGATTTCAGGCCATTCTTTAAAACATCAGGAATTCAAATCAGAATTTGAATATCTTTGTGAACCCTAGCCTAAATTTGAATATAGAGCTTATGTGGGTGACTAATTTTTGGGGTTTTTACAAGAATTGTCCCCTGATAGGTTTCTCGTGCCTAGCTAAATTATATAAATATCACACCCTAGATGGTGTCTAGGTAGCAGTGTTTCAGAGGTATGTTGCAGCTGCTGCAACTCCACTGCTAAATTTCATAGGATAGGAAAGATCCTGCAATACCATTTCAACACTACTGAGACAGTCTAACAATTTCAATTACAACATGATTACCAAGGGAAAAAAATCATATCATGTGTTAATAGAATCAATTCAAAACAAAAGCAATAATTACAACATACTTAAACAATAATGTGTTAAGGTTGGGTACTAATTATATACCATAATTGAAGTGACATTCCATTGATCTTGTTAGAAGTGTTTGTAAGCTAAACAATTACTTAAAAACCCTCCCTCCACAGAAATTTTGGTTGCATTAACAAAAAGTTGCAACCATAATTATAAGAGAATATATGTAAGGTATCAACACAGTCCTAAGTCCAACCCAAACATTACAGAATCTAAATCGTATAAATTATAATAACCAATGACGGAAGTCAAGTATTCTACCAAGAACCCTGAATGTAGCTGTCATATGGATAATAATGTGGCATTAATTTTGATATTCATAGGAATATAGTTTATCTTTACAGTGTTGCGAGGGTAGCACTAATTCTGATTTTCTCAAGAATTTCTAGAAGAATTGCTCTAAAAATATCGATGCCCTGAATTCATGTTCTGCAATCAGCAAGATCCTTTTCTAAAGTGGATTCAAAAGGATTTGTAGCTGACAGGGACTCTGTTTGGAAGTTTCATTTTCATTATTTCTATCCTTATGTGCTTGGTTGATCAGTTCACAACCTCCATTGAACTTAAACTATGGTTGTAGTAAATAATTAAAACTCAGATTATTTCATCTGATTGTGACACAATTTCAAAAACAAATTACTTCCCCGTATTCAATTATGGAATGTAATTAAACCCCAAATGGGTTTGGTTTTTCCATCACCTTGGGAAACTGACCTGCATGCTCTCAATTTTAACTTGATCATAAAAATGTCCTACAATGACTAGAAATCACTTGTCTGTTGAAATCCAGAGTTATTTTTTTCTCTATCACAACAAATTCCAAAACATATTCTATTCTATGATTGGGATTGAAGTTGTGGTGTTAATCGCCTTAAATGGCAGACTTCCATTGGTTATGGACATTATTTTACAAGTGTCAAGAGTCCATAAATCATAAGTTGCTTGCCAATTATTGCTATAGAATAAAATAAAGACATTTTAACTGTCTTAAGATTCTAGTCCTAAGAAGACAAGAAAGAATGAAATGGTTAATAATATTCTTGTGAACATATTTATTTTCAATATCTACAGATATGAATTTTCCTATCTATGTGCATTATTATTTTATCATTCCATAGTAATTAATGTGTTATGGACTTGTGTGTGGAGAAATTTTACCTCATTCAGGATTACATAGGAAGACACCTAATGGAAATTTATTTGAAAATGACAACATGAAAACCCTCTCGATGACCGTAATAGACCTGCTACATTGGGTTATCTATTATAATTTTTTCAAATTCCCCTTATGGTTAGACTCGATAGAGACTTGGATCGGAAGTGTCAGAATTTGGTTCAGAATACGAAGCAATAATGAATGAGTAGGTTCATACGCCACCGTATAACTCTTCAATTTCCCCCAAGAATGAATATTGAGCAAGTGCATACTATGTTCTCTATTTGTTCCTAAACACACTGCCCTCTAGAAAGGGGTTGCTCCCGCCATCATAGATCCCACTGTAAAAGGCATTCTACTCTATTCTTTCTACTATGTTCTCTCTTTGTGCGTGTACATGCTGCCCTACATAGGGGGTCTGCTTCCGTCCTAACAATAGATCCCACTACAGAAACCATTATACTCTGTCCTCTCTATGTCCCTGTACATGCTGCCCTCTAGAATGGGGTTGTTGCCATCACCGCCATAGATACTGCTGCATAATCCCTTCTACAAATTTTTTCCTTCCATTTCAATCTCCAAAATGGAATTACTGCCATGATACCACCACATAAACCCTTTGATAGTTTGTTGCCTTCCCCTTCAATAAGGTCTCTCATTCTACCCTCTTTCTTGTCTACACCCTTCAATCATCACACTCATTGCTCATATGTTTCCTTCCCCTTAAATCATGTCTCTCATTCTTCTCTCTTTGTGCTCTACACCCCTCAATCATCCCACTTATTCTGCCCTCTTTTTTGTTTTCATGCTTCAATCATCCCACTCATTCTGCCTTGTTTTTCATCTACACGCAAAAAGCCTCATTCCTTTTTGAAAAAGACTAAGCTGAGAGGAAATGGTAACTAATTTCATAAAAGACTCCACAGTAACTAATGTCATCTAAAACTCCCATGGTAACTAATGTACCTAATGTGAATTAAAATTTTGTAGCAAAATTCTATAATGGTTTAGTTCAGTGGAAATATTATTTTTTATTGTAGATACAAAAATCTTTAATAAATCTTTGCATTAAGGCACAAAGTATGAAAAAGCATATTTGTAGGATCTAAATTATATTAAAAAATAAAAAGCACTACAATACCATTAGTAGCTTAAGTGTGCCATTAGTAACTTAAGTGTGCAAGGATTTATTAATGTCCTGTGAAATGATAATAAATATTTATTATAAAAGAAAAATTATTGCAACCTTTAACTTATATTTTTTTTAGTGCTTCTATTTCTTGTTTTACATGGAAATCAAATCCATTTAAATAGAATTTGAAATTTAGAAGAATATTGTTAAGTCCTCTATTAGCACCCAAACATATTCTCTGCCTACAGTCATATAGGTAAAAAAATACCAACCTTAAATATGGTAGCATGGAGTTATTAGTTATTTTCAATCTTGAAGAGAATTTAGCATTTTAGCTGAATATATTCCCATGCAAAAAAATATCCTCCCTCTTTTTAAATATAATGTGCATTCATTTCCATGGCTTCAAGGAGTCTAAAGCCTTGCATAATTCAAGTTATTTCTACCATATATTGGATCACAAATATAGTCCAAAAAGTAGAATAGCTCGACATTTTATGAGGCCCATCAAGTAGAATAACTCAACATTTTATGAGGCTCATACTGATATTGGCATCATCTAATATTGAAATAGATATTCTAAAACATCATTTCTCTAGAAGCATGCAAATTAACTTTTGAATTCAACAACGTACGCAATTTGAAAATTAAGGCAAGTAGACAAGACGATTCACAAATTTCCATTTGAAAACCTGAAAACCTGGCAACAACAAATTTTATTTAAGCTCAATTTATAGGTCGAGGACAAATCAAGTCTTTCAGATGTTACATATAAGCAACTAACATTAATTAAATCCAATTTTTCAATAAATGAGAGAAAATAGATAAGTTTTCTACATATAATGAGTCTATAGTTGATAACCAAGTCCCAAAAAGAATATCAAAACTAATAATCGCTCCATAAAAAATATAAACCGGGTAGTAGGAGTCCACTATAGAGAAAAATCCAACCCAAAAATCAAAAAATCAATTTTATGAGGGTGTCCAAGCAAGTGTCATCTGCAAAATAATTATTGACGTCTCACAACCATCTAAAAGCATAATAATGTTGAACTTCCTTACAATGAAATTTTCCTCCAAGAAGTAACCCAAGGCATCAACAGTGAATAAATATATAAGGCACCAAAGGATGGCACTATTGAATCAACTAATGTAACACTATCTGTAGGGATAAGGCTTTGTGACAAAAATGAAGGCAAACGGATTGGTGAAAATATCACTCATTATACCCACACACCATGAATCATAACCTAAGCACATCAACATATCTTAAAGATGAAAGAACACCTAACTCTAACATAGGATTTTCAAAGTCAATCTTCAACTTTAGGAATTTTTGGCCTATCTTTGTGGCCCACTCCATTTCCGCCTAGGATGACGAAACCCTTAGACAAACCTAGTGCACTTCAGTCGCACTACATACTTGGAAACTGATGAGATCCTCAAATCCAAAGCCTTTGCCATAATTTTGTAAGCAATGGTAAGAACAATAATAAGTTGACAAACACCTATAGAGTCTCTCATTGGATTCTTAGGAAAAGCTTCATCAAGCCATAATTAACACTTGAGAGACTCAAAGAGGAACCTAAAAAAAAAATCTACATCTAAACAATAAATATGATCCCCAATAACATCCCATGTGAGCTTAGATGCTTCATAAGGAAAACTATCCAATCTTGAGGACTTCCAATTTTTCATAGAATCAAAGGAAGCACATAAATCATCTCTCATAATATCTTGTACCAACATATAATTGTCCCGAATAGTACCTTGCAAAGAATTATCATGCAATAAGCATCTTAGGAAACACCCACACTATTTTTCAAAGAAAAAAGAGAAAATATAGGCAAAGGGATACCACTACTACACACGTATAATATATAAAGTCCATATACCAAACCCCACCTCCACACTTGTCTCCTCAGCACTCAAAGATGGTTAAGTCCCCCCTAAAGATGCATTAAGTTGTCAACAAAGAAGACACCATCCAATTCCACAACTATTCTTCCTCAAAGCTAAGGATAGGGGCATACAAAACAAAAAAATGTATCGCATGGTCCTATATCAAGAGCATGATCCAAAAACACATGCCTACCAAATCCAAACCACAAGCAATCACATGATTCTGCAAAGACAAAGAAAGAGAAATAACTATCCCTCCACTCCCTTGAAAATTATTAAAATTCCTAAAATGGGTCATTCCTTGATTTCGTACCCATTGAAGTCCAATTTTTGCAAGAAGCACCAAACACAAGTTCTTACCTTTTCAATATCTAAAGCTCCCAAGTTGGCATCTACATTTTCAATTATCTCAATCAGCGATATGGTTCACTTTCATCTTTAAGATATTCAATAGTCCTTCCCACAATATAAGCAACTCCCACTTTGTTAGCTATCTCCATACTTGTATATACCAACTTCCTGTAGTCCCTACGATCTAGAGCCATCATTATAACCCATGGATGGATAAATGTAGATAATAATTTATAGAAAATTAAGAAAGCATCCTCCATAAATCACAAGAAACATCACAAGGATGGCTACATATTAGTCTGTCTCAACTAAACACGCATTAAACATGAACAAACAGAGCACTAAGATCAACAATTCTTCCCACAAGATCTGTACAATTCTCGTAACTCCAACAAATTATATTTAACATAGCTAAATTTTATTTTGAAAACATGAAGCTCGCGAGTGTAAGTATGTGGTAAACATGCCTCTCATAGATGCAACAAACGCATGTGTGAAATTTTATTATTTGGATACCTAGAAAATAATCCATGGTACCCAGTTTAACCAAATGGATCTCCATAAGTCTCAATACAAGGGTCTTTAGATTATCTAGTGGTCTAGAGCTAGATTAATTTCTCCACAATATATGGGGGTTGGTACTTCCTAAGGTTCTAAGATGAAGTCAAATTTGGGCACAAGAAACTTATTTATTCATGCCAATAGTCTGTGCCTTCAATGAGCTTGGATGTTCATAAGTAGGATAGTAAAAAACCAACCAACTGCTACTACTCAAAGAGAATAAGGTTCGTTTCAAAAATAAAATTTCACATGAAGAATGGTACATCCTCACTTATATCCCACATCTACACCAAAATCCATTACATAATGAATGAAGCTACCACTTATACAAAGGAAGGGACAACATGTATGGTACCATTCACTAGTGTTTTATTTCAACCTTTTCATACTGAATAACAAGTCAAAAGGGGATGAACCTAGATATGGATAGCTTGGAGATTGCACCATTCATGTAGTTGAGGACTACTTGTGTAAGTTTCAAATATAATTGGAGCAAACGAAGGGAATTTAAATGTTGTTTTGATCATGTTGTGGATAGAACCTTTGAGAAAGTTTGTATACCTATATGTGATTGTTACCCATACATTGGTAGGAGAATGGACCAGTGTTAAAGTATGATGATAGCTAAAGAGACATCCTTGTATCCTCTTCTTTCTTTTGAGGGGATATAAATTATGTTGGGTCATGCATGGAGATGAGAATTACTTTATTCCTATAAAAATAGATGCATTTGTGGAAATTAGAAGACCATATTGTTTCCGTTTCAAAGTAAATGTGTGGAGGATAAGTGGGGGATATTTTATTGTCCATAAAATGTAGATCGGATTTAGATACCTTGTGGCTATTTTCCTTGGACCCTAGTAGTGCTTGGAGGTTTCATTTGAGGGGTTAGTGGACAAAAACCTAATATTACCAAGAATATTAGTGTTTGAGCACCTATGTTTTGGGAGAAAGGCTTAGGGGTTCTAGGAGTTTAATGGCATAAGCATCAGGGGTTAATAGTAAAGGGTAAAGGGTTAGGGCATAGGTAGTTTATGGGTTAAGGGGTTTAGGTCTAGGGGGTGTAGGAGTTATAGGCTAATTACAATGGTTAAGGGCTTCATGGGTTAAGGGTTAAGCACCAAGGGCTTAAGGGTTAGCAGATTTAGGGGGTTAATTACCTAAGGGTTATGGGATATAGGTGTGAATTGGTTAAGGGGTTAGGGGTTAATGGGTTTATGGGTTAGGGATAAAAGGTTAAGCGTGAGGTTTAAGAGGACAATGGGTTAGGGCTTAGGGGCTTCAAGGATTCTAAGTTAATGGTTATGGGTTAAGGGGTTAGTGGCTTAAGGTTTAAGGGATCAAGGGATTAATGGGTTGTGATTTATGACTCTAGGGGTTAATGTATTATGGATTTGGGATTAAGAGGATAGGGAATTTATTGATTATGGGTTAATGGCTTATGGGTTGTGATAATGGGGCCCCTAATCGCCTTATCACAACTATTGGGGGTTCCCCTATAAATTTATCTTGATTCCTTCCCTCTAGGCCCCCTAACCTCTATGCCATGAGGTCTTAAGGTCCCTTCTCATTCTCTAATGCTAGGATTATAAATATCAATAAACGTTTTGGTCCTGATTTTTGAACATGTACTGAACTATCATCTTCACATTATTCTAGTCAGGGCCCATCAACTTGGGAGGCAGCAGTAAGAAATCCAAATCCTCGTTGTCCTCCTCCTCTAGTTCTCCCCATCGCACCTTCATTGAAGCTTTTATGTTACCGACCTTCTCCGTATCCTTCTTAAATACACCATTCCTAATTTATTTTTCAAAGGAGATTTGAAGAAATAGAAGATTCAGGTATTCCATCGCCTCTATACAGAGTAAAGAGCAACCAGGCCCCCTTTGTCCTTTACGACACATATTGTCCCATGTGAATATTTTATTTTTCCAAATAAGCCAAGAAAACAAATGTATCTTTGTTGGAATCATCCACTTCCATATTTTCATAAACCATTTGCTGGAGGAAGAAATAATAAGTGGTGAAATGTACCAGTATGCCTCTCGCACCTTTATTTGACCCATCACCGAATTGTCGTTCGATACATATATATCCTCATTTTCAGTGACAAATATGCTCGCATGTGCAAGGTCTCAGACGTATATATTCTATCTACCTTCAAGGTCCCCATATAATCCAATTTCATAGGCCATGCCCCAACAGGGATTGGAAAATACATCCTATATAAATATTTGACTAACATAGTGTATGCCCAAATTGTGGATTCTCTGTAGAAGTTACGGAAGAAAGGTGTGATGACCTGTAAATCCACAAATTGGATCTAATCCAATTTCATTTTTTGTGCATTTTCCAATTTTCCATTGGATATTGCTCATAATTCATGGCCGGACCTTGATAAAGCTCCTCCAAATATATGATATGTCATGTGGGATGTGTGTGCCAACATTTATCCACAATGTCATTGATTTATTTTGGAGGTATTTAGATTTGATGATGTTATTTCGGAGACCATCTCCATTTAGAGCCCAGCAAAAATTTTTCATAAGTAATGCTCAACTCATATGTTCAAGATCAAGCCCCATCCTCCTTTCTATTTCCTCCGAGTCAGAATCGCCATACTGGTGAAATGAATTTTTTTCTTATTAGTGTTACCATCCCAAATAAAGTTGGAGATGATGGACAAAATCCTTTTAATAATATTCTTAGGTAGAGCGAAAATATGAAGTCAATATACACAGATGCCCTTAAGGACTACTCAAACTATAGTAATCCTGCCTCCCTGGGAGAGCCCCCTGTGTGCCCATTGTAAAATTTTACTGTGGAAATTCTCTATAATAAAACTTGAACCCTTAATTCCATAACCATTAGGTTTGAGCTAAATCGAAGAGATATAAAACCTGCATCCAATGTAGTGCAGATAACACCAAAAAATTGAGAAATCACAAGTATCAGTGCATCATTTGGGTAAGAAAAAATCATATGAGATCTAGTATTATTCATAAGGAGTATAAAGACCGATCCAAAGAGGTAAATAATACCATAAATGTGTCTCCATTCTAGAAAAATAATCTACCAAATAGTAACATGTCATCAACAAAAATAAGATGAGTAACATTGACTTGTTTAGTAATAAAGATACTCATCAATGACCTGTCTATATGTCCATGTAAGAGAAATCTGCTAAGTCCCTCAATAACTAGAATTATATATCCCTCCCCACTTAATTAGTTGGAGAAAGGTCTCCATAAAAAGTCCCAATTTAAATGTGAGTAGGATCAGGGCTAACAATCAATGAGTCATCAATAGTGGAGGTCGCCACATTCGCATCAAAAGTTAGAGTGTGGGTAGATTCCAAATTGTCCGAACATGGAGAAATTTTTGGTACATATAACAATGAAGAATTTTAAATACAATTAGAATGTGACAACTGAATATGTGGAGAAACAATATGTAAATGACCAAAAGCAGAATTACTAAGAGAAACAACAATTAATACCAAATTGTTATGAATATGTTTCTCAGGACATGTCATAGGTGGTGTGATTTTAAGCTTTCCCAAGAGAGAGTGCTGACCAATATCCTAAGCCATTGGAGAGTGTATAGATTTCAATGGATGACCCGCATCGCAAACATTATCTGATATTATATGTCACAAATTTCCAAATCTATGTGGGCACTTGACAATAAAATCTCCAACATTATGAAAACCTTGGCAGCGAAAAGGAATTTCCCAATAGTAAATTCGCTACCTAGTAGAGAAGCCACCCTAATTGGGCTCCACCTTGGCGTGAAGGCTAGCAATGAAGTACACCTCCTCCAAAATCCATGTGATATGTTTATCCCTTTGTAAGAGGGTTGCTTCCTCAAGGAAATGAAGTTTACCAATGGAATTGTCGATCATCATTAGTGATTCACATGACCAGAATATGAGAGGTAAACTAGGGGGTTTAGCTCGAAGCCAATTTATTTCGTGGCAATTCCAGGTATGGATCAAAGGCCACTTGTCAGTTATGTAAATAGAGGAACCACGACCAGGAACCCAATATGATCCCAAAATCTTCACAATATCATCATAATTAACAAAGTGGAAGCAGAACCATTGATTGTATAAAATGTTGAAAAGAGGAGAGTACTTAAGAATAGGGTACTAATGTTCTTTAACCTAGGAATCCATTTGAGAGCCACCAATTCAGAGATAAAACCACTTACTCATCAAATGTCGTTGTTGTAATACTAACACCCGGTCCCAAAAAAAATCGGAAACAAAACGAGTTTGTGATAATCCAGATCAACCTTAACTTCCTTCTTTTTCCGCAATTGATGGAAAAACATTTTCTATGGATTGCCACATTCAAGTTTAATAGCTGGTGGGGATACTGAAACATTCGAATCCACATGTATAGTTTCATGTATAGGAGATGTCCCAAAGGGCTAGACTCCCGACTTGGGGAACCCACAACTCTCCACCTCAATAGTTGCATGTACCAAGACATCGCGTAATGGGACATCATTGCCCCAGTTTCCTTCAGTATCAAGTGACGTCCTACCGATAGATGTAATGGTAATTTGTACAACGGACATGGTCGACACTATGCAATTCCGCCTACATGTTCACCAAAGTAGAGATCATTACTAAAAAATACCTTCTGTAGTAGTGTTTGAAAAAACCTTGTTAAAATATGTAGACAAGGTAAATTAATGATACTTATCAATTATTGACCCAAATCGATATAGGTTGCCACAAGTTCAATCCACTAGGATACCCCTTCAAGTACAATGGACTAGTCAATCACCGTCGACAAATGTCCTTCAAAAAATCTCATCAAACACACAATCGATAAAGATCTTCAATGACGACAAAAACTATTAATGGATTGTCCCTCATATAATCAATGACCAACTTGGAAAATAAATAACCCACCTAGACCAATTAATGAACCCAAGAGACTCCTTTGTGATTGAATTCAAAATTAAAATATGTTACCAAATCCACGAACCAAAATAAATGCACTTATGTAGCAGTAAAGATCCTCGAAAATCCTACTATCGACCACTCCCAAACCAGAGAGGAGCAGACAGATCCATAGGAGAAAAGGTCTAGAAGAAATACCACGCAAAACAACCAGCAAGTGTGTCTCATATTGACCACAAAGAATACCAATAGGTAGCAGCTAAGATCCTCATAAATCCCATGATCGACCAATCCAAAATCAGAGAAGGAGTAGGAAGATCCACAGGAGAAAAGGTTCAAAAGAAACACCAAGTAAACAACTAGTTAATGCATTTTAGATAGGCCACAGGGTAGACCAACAACTAGAGTGGAAAATAATTTGTTATTAGTTTACCTTGAAACAAAAAAACAAGTAGAGATCCCTAATAATTCATAATTAGGATAAAACCAAATCTAACTCAAATAGTTATGATTAGAAACATTACACCCAAAAACACCAGCGATTGCACCAGCAAAGGCTACATTTAATGCATCTACCTCCACACTTGCATCCAAAATTACCGCCCTTATGAATTTTTTGACTAATGCTTCAACAATATTACCTTTTATCCTAAACATCTGCTTCTCGCGAAACATTTGGTAGAGATTTTGAAGTAGGCATATTGTCTGCAAATGGATATTCTACCATTTGCCTCGACCATCCTTCAGGTGAATCTAATCCATGTTGTCGATGACTGTTAGAAGTTTCAGCACAACAATGTACTGATAGCAACAACCAACAGATAGAAGTAGCGCTTAAAATAAATGAAAAATTCAAAAAACACAGATTAAAACATAATCGATGGAGACCCCAAAAATTACTCCAACTATGTTAATGCCTATCCATGTTCAACAAAAGTGCCTCCATCGATCCTCTCACCAAGCACCTTTATTTTTGGTCTCCATCGCTCTGTTTTCTGAATAACCCATCAACAACATAAATACAAACCCCTAATCCTTTACTTTTACCTCTTGTACTAGTGCCTTGTACCAAAAATTTTAAGACGAAATTAAATTTTAACATACAATATTTCTTGTCTTGAAAAAATTGTCTTAAAATCCCCCTTTGTGTAGTAATGCCAAATTAAATGACTAAAAAGTTTTCTCAAATCATATCAAGAAATATTGAAGGGACAAAAAATGAGTTGATGTCCGAGAAATCTTGCCAGGAAAAAATGTTGTATTCTTCATAGTCAGCTACCCGACCAAAATGAAGAGCCCAACAAATCATTGTCTTCATATAAGACATTGTGAATGGTAAGTGAAATAACAACCTCAATATAGGTGCGAGATAGTAGTAGCATGCAAAATAGCAGACTTAGGGCGCACTATCAGAGTCAATTTTGCAGGTGTTGCATAATATTGTCTTAAATTGACATGGTTTTGTCTTAATTGTTAATTGGCTTAAACAAGTTTCGTCTAAATTGCCATTGTCTTAAATATAAAGTTTTGTCTTGAAATATTTTTGTCTCAAACTATTTTTGCCTTGAATATAAAGTTTTGTTTTAAAATGTTTTTGTCTTAAAATATTTTTGTCTCAAACTGTTTTTGCCTTAAATATAAAGTTTTGTCTTAAAATATTTTTGTCTTAAATTGTTTTTGTTTTAAAATATTTTTGTGTCAAACTGTTTCTGTCTTAAATATAAAGTTTTGTCTTTTTTTTTTTTTGTCTTACATTGTTTTTGCCTTAAATATAAAGTTTTGTCTTAAAATATTTTTGTCTCAAACTGTTTTTGTCTTAAATTTTGTATTTAAGACCATTCAACTAATATTAAATTTGATTGTAAAATAACTAAAATAAAAAGTGAATTTTTAAGAGAAAAGATTTCTTTTTTCTTAAAAAATGTCTCAAAAGTGCCCTTCGTAAAGTAGTGTTAGCTAATATATCAAATTAAATCAAATTGGTTTAATATTATGGAAATCTGTTATTAATATGATGAAATTGTTTAAACTTGTATAACATGAAAGGTGTTTGGGCTAAAATAGGGAGGTGATTAACTACGTAGAATGACGAGAGGGAGGGCTGGATATGATATCTTTTCTCGACATTGGGTTTCAAAGCCATTGTGCAAGAATTAGTGTGCGAATGGTCCGATATCTAGTTTTGAAAACTAGAGTGAAACATAGGAGTTGGATATGATTTCTTTATGTTGATGTGGTGCGTTATTTTATATCAAGTTTCAAAAGAGTTGTGTCTAGAGAATTTAAGTTGGCGACTATTATAAATAGGAGGATTAATTTGGCTGATTCCCTCTAGTTCAAAAAATATAATTACCGATAGTTTAGGGTGGGATTTTAGTCATTGGGCATAATTCCGAGGAATAGGTGCACACATCACTGTGAACCCCCTCCCCATTTGGTGATGAGATAGCGTATCCCCTCTTTCCCCATAATTCATGACAACCATGGATAAGTGGTTGCTGTTAGATTGAGGGAGTGGAACTCAGTGGTGGAAATTTGAGTAGTCTAAACAATTCACAAAATAATTTAGGAATTTCGGTAATATTATGAAAAGTTTTAACAAAATGTTTTGGAAATATGGGTTGCTTATGTCAAAATTTAGGGTTTTGGGCTCCACAAAGGATTTTGATGGTGCTAAATCTATTTCCACCATCAAAAAATGATTCAAACATTCTAATTACTTGATTTTTTGATTTTTTTAAACCAAATTCCAAGAAAAAATTCTCATCTGAGCTATTCTTTTGCATGGGTAGACAACTTCCTGAAAATCAGAATGCTCGATGGGAGGGTGGGTCACCACAATTATTGTGAGTTGTTAATTTTGACACATGATCAGAACCGTTACATCAATAGGCACCCAAGTAAAGGTGGGGTAACACCTATATATATATATATATATATATATATATATCTTATTATGACTATGTGTATATTATAGTGGGAAAGTTAGAAAAATAATTCATTGTGAAAACTTTATGACGTTGTTTAGCGTCTAAAATCTTATTAGTGTAGTGAGTAGATGTTGTGCTTTGGTTGTTAGTGTAAGGTGTATGCAAAGAAGTTTTTGAAGGAAAGTACAAATTTGACAATATCTACTTGTCGTTGCTTCTTTCTATATGCGAATGCTTAAAGAGTTTACACAATATATGTTACAACCTTGCAGTAATTAGGTTCACAAATTTGTAATATTGTGAGTACATTTTACCAAATATGCAAACGTATTATATAATGCAGTTCGCATTAAAGATGTAGGAGTTATTATGAATATGTGCAAGTTATAGTGGGAAAGTTAGAAAACTATTTGTTTAATGTAAATATGTAGCTTTTCTAGTTATCTTATCTCTTTACAGCTCATAGGCATTAGTTTCGTGGATTGTTCAAATATTATTAGTAATCCCTTTTAACTTTGTTGTCAATTTTACACTGTGAGAATTATTTTCTAATGTGATGTCAAAGTGACATTTAGAAGTAAGTTTAATTTCTTACAATTAAGTTCTAATTGTACATGTACATAATGGATGAATTTTTAGATAAAATATCACACTGCAAACTCTAATTAAATTCTATATTATGAATCAAGGAAATGACACACATATTTATACAAGAAATATTCTCAAGATATGAGTTCTATCTTGGACGTACAGTAATGTGGTTGAGAGATTCTCTCAACCACACACTAAACTAGGAAAAACTATATTCTAGCTACTTCCTATTATGTAGGAACAATCTCCTCAAATTGAGAATTACAACCATAGACAAGTAGGAATTAAATATTTCTAACTCCCCCCCTTAATGACTACTTGTCATGATGTTAATTCACAAAGTTTGGTTGTGGTCAAACATAACAAAAAATATGTCGACATCCATATAAAAGAGCAACCATCCACCGGAATCCATGGGTACCAACCGCTACAACCGCTAGTCCTGTAGGATGTCCTTCACATACATGATTCTGTCGACCATTATCATTGCATATATGTACCTACAAATCCACCACCATCGGGAAAATTGCATGTGCAGAATCTCCAAAACACAATCTGCCTCTCCCGGACAGATCCGCAACTTCTCAGATCTGCAACTCCCATAGATCTTCCAGCGAAGGTGAGGCTTCCCATGGATCTTCCACTGAAGGTGAGGTGGAACCTTCTTGAACAAAAAATTCCACACCCAGAATAAAAATCTTGGCACGAGTTTATCTTGCGCTTCTGCGCCAATCCCGTGATTTGGCACGTTGGCATGAGTATGTACTGAATAGTCATGCCAATTGCGCTTCTCAGCATGACTGTCAGTAAGAAAGCATGCAAACCCCCTTCTACTCAGAGATTAATGAATCATCTGAGACCATGAGCCAGGTGTTACTGCAGCCCACCTGCTTGATCGAGCACAAAGCTCTGTGAGCACACAGCTCTTCGTGTGCACGCGACCACTCGTGTACACGCGGCCACAAAGGCACTTTTAGCCACGAAGGTGATCCAACCACAAAGGCTCTATAGGTGGTTTCTGGCTCACCACAAACCATTACAAAGTGGTTTTAAGATCACCACAAACTTTCAAATGCCTTCACAAGGCTTACATTCCATACTTCAACATTTTGGAGTTTCTGGGTACATACAATGACCATTATAACAATTGGACTTGCTTATAACATGCTAGGGAGTCTATTCCACAAACCACACTAACTCAAACAAACATCTATCTTAGTGTCCACCATAAACGTTGTTGATGCTCCTTTACCTCATCTTTTCATAGTTCACATCTTGGGCATCTTTGTCAAATAAATTCTTAGAACTCCATGCTTATCCTGTCATTTGTTAGAGTCATGAATTCTAACAAAATAACTCTACCTACATTGAGTTAGATAGGCTCAATAAGGCTCAATAATATTTAAACATGATTCCAATAAACTCTTCACATTAATTTCTTTATCTCTTCCCATAGATGATTATTTTCCAAACATGCCAGCAGCCATTTTTCACCAACGATACCTATGAGGGGTCTACTAATAAAGAAACAGAACATAGGCACTCACAGCCACATGAAGAGAACACAATTTTCCCTTCAAGAACATTAATCTAGAACTCCAGAGTCCAATCCTCCGTCGCGTTTCAGTATCCAATTCTCCCAGCATCGCAACGTAATGCCACTTCCCTTATTAATAGTATCAAGGCTAGTCACTGCTTCAAGCATGCTGCCTCATGCTCACTGACATACTGCAACAACTAAGACCCATTGTCCAGTTAATATTCTCGCAATTGAACATAAAGATCTGTCTCCACAATCTGTTTCCATCACATCGGGCATGCACAAACTTGATCATCCTCCAATCTCTAATGTAGCTCCAATATTTTGATATCGTTTTCACTATCATGTCTTCATCAACATATCCTGCAAGTTTTTTTAGAGTTGTAATGACCAGTTCCAACACACACTAAGAATTGTGACAATAGTCGGTCACACCAATGTCACTTAAATTACAACCAGTTTCATTGTCATGACAGTTAATCAATCCATTACAAATTTAAAAAACATCATCAGAGAATTAAAAATTTGGACAGTGGCATAAACTCTTCAGATTCTATAGATGTCATTAAGCTGCTGAAAGTCAAGCCAGAAATAACTTCGCTTGTGATAACTTAGTGCATGTAAATGCTTATCAATTCGCTCTATAAATTCTTTTCCTCCAGCTTCTGGTTTAAGCAACTGTCAAGCACATCTAAGTGCCATGAAAAACAATGCTTGAATTTCAATTGGATAACCATAAATTCCCATTCTGCGGTCAGCAACCCCAGCTCCTTCCAAACGAGCACCACGTTCTGATTCTGCTGTAGCTGGAAAATTGTGCCTGCACAACCATACACAGGATCCCGCAGCCTAGTCATCGCTTCATACTCCATACTTCTCACTGCAAAGGTCTCCGACAGCTCCTCATTGGTCAAACCCCTGACATACCTGAGCACATCATAGGCCTCAGAGATCAACTGCATGTCTCCATACTCGATGTCGTTGTGAACCATTTTTACAAAATTCCCGACACCTCCAGCTCCCACATAAGTAACGCATGGCCCATTGTCCACCTGCGCAACGACCTTGGTGACCACATCTTCAATATACCTGTAGGCCTCGAGGGTTCCTCTGGGCATGAGTAAAGGGCCATTGCGAGCTCCCTCCTTGCCTCCGGAGACCCCCATTCTCCTCACGTGTGGGCCTCATAACTAATTGTCACCATTCAGCAAGTGAAACATGCCACACTTGGCCGAAGCTAACCCACACGAATGAAGAGGTGACCACCAATATCAGCGCTACGTCTCCTACCTCGTTGTTGAATTTCTCCTTCACATATTCATCAATGTTAACCACACTCAATAGCACACTCAGATTCTATGAAAGAAACAATACCAGTGAGGCGTCTCTTCATCAGATTTGACAAGAACATTATAACCTTTCCCAATCCACCTTGTTTTTAAGTTGTTCTATCCTGTAATACTGTTCAACATCAATCAATAAAATATGTTAAAAATCTTCAAAACTGTAGTACGAACATTTATATTGGGAAGACATTTATCTAGCAGAGGCTGAAGCCAATTCTTTAAAACTAAGAGCACTCCACGATCTACGCTATGGAACAATGGAACATGCATCAATACATTCAGGGACGATATGGTTGTTTCAGGGAAGAAGGGAAGAGATCTGACCCAAATCGCAGCACACAGCCGCAGACTCCCCTGAATCTGTGGAGACGACCTCCTATGGTCAGATCAACGTCATTTGCAATGGATTTTCAAATCACCTTCACCTACTCTTCGCTATGGGCCACGCCTCCTTCGAAACGCAGCGGCCACACCTCTGAACCGTAGCGCCCACAGTTTTCAATCTGTTGCCCAATATCACTGTGAGAATATTCATCTCTCTCTCTCGAACTGAATCTCGGCAACTCGCTTTCTAGACAAAACAAAACAACACCCTCAAGCATTCAGACCTTCGGTCTCCTCTCTAGTGGGTTCGGCCTCTTCAATCCTGAGGATGGACAAACAAATCTAAATATAAATACACTCAATTATTTTTCTCAGCCCTGGAGGGGCCAGGGCCGAGGCCCAGGCCCTTATGGGCTCTGAAGCTCTGATACCAAGATAAAATATCGCACTGGAAACTCTAATTAAATTCTATATTATGAATTAAGGAAATTACACACATATTTATACAAGCAATAGTCTCAAGATAGGAATTCTATCTTGGACGTACAGTAATTTGGTTGAGAGATTCTCTCAACCACACACTAAACTAGGAGAAACTATATTCTAGCTACTTCCTATTATGTAGGAACAAACTCCTCAAATGGAGAATTACAACCATAGACCAGTAGGAATTAAATATTTCTAACTTTTTTCAAATGAATTGAAAATATATATTTAGCAATTGATATTTATAGGGAAAATGAATAATTTTACTATTTGATTATTCATTTACCATGTGAGAGGATTGAGTGAGGAAACTTTAAACATGTTAGAATGAAATAATAGAAGGGTTTTTCAAGCCTAATGCAGTAAAGTTGCATTATCCATTTCAAAATCTACATATGCTATCAATTTATATATTCTTTGTTATCTTATGGCTTGGTTTTCTCTAGCTATTTTGTATTGTTTCTTTTCCACATTTTTCTTTCACTCAAATTTTTTTGTCTCAAAGATGTTGGAGTTGCATTTACGATTTGAAGCATGTATAGACTAGTGAATTCAAGAATCAATAAATCCTTTGAGACTTAGTACTAATTGAATAAAAAGGTAATCAATAGTATCATGAGAACCAATTCAAAATGTTTACTTTCTAAGGATTGGTTGTGTTGTGCTTATCATGGAGCGGTAGGTCATAGTCAATTTAGAACCTCTTTGAAACATGTTTTCTAAGGTGTCAATGGAAAAGCGTATGTTTTCTATAAAAATGGAACGCATAGATGTAGTTCAAAACCATTATAATATATTTCATTGTAAGAAATTTTCATACGCTATAGGACATTGCCTAATTGATGCTATACAAATTCTATTGGATTTTGGAGACATGTCAATATATAGAATTATGAGAATTAACGATATAAAATTACGAAATTTGTTTAGAGCGATGGGCCATAAAAGAAGTATTATCTTATCAACAGGAATTTATCATATATGCATTGATAGAAATATATTGTGTAAATAACTCAATTGGTTATTTGGAAAATAGCATGAAACTAGCTTCAATTTTTATGATTAACGGGAAAAGAGGACAATGGGGGGACATATCTTGTATACATTGGTTATTAAATTCGCTAAATTTTTTTATAAGACTTTGGTCAAACAAAACAATGAAAATATATTTTCATTCTGATTCATGTTAATGAAAAGATGATTTCGACATATTGTTCCATGACAAAATTACAAGTATTGGGAACTTTGAACCACTTTTGTGCATGGAAATAATTTTAAAATTAATTTGTCGTGAACAGATGATGAATATAGCACAATACAAAGAGACAAAAAATAAATCGATGCAAATAGAGGAATCAATGAGGAGACATGGATTTAAGGGAATTTATGGATTGAAGAGCATTTACGATGAAAGTTGTTTTGAAACAATATGCCAATTCACATAGAATGAATATGATGTACTCTTCCTACAACACATAATTGAACGGATTTTTTGTAATGCAACTATGCATAATGATTTTTTCACATTAGGGTTCATAGAAAAATACATGAATGAGTATGCAATCATGAAATTCCTTTTATTAGTAAATTTGTAAGGATACGTTATAAAATTGAAATTGCCATATGAAAAAGGGCATATAGATGGTGGGGTTTTCATTTAACATTGGATATGCTATATTTTGAATATAACTATAAGCATATGGTATGATGAGACATTGACTATTATAACTAAGTTTTCCTCATTCAGGGAAGGAAAATTACTATTTCATGGTATCCAATATCAAAAAAATATAAATCATTTGTATTTCTAACCTTTGGAAGAAATAGGAAAAGAGAAAAACATTTTTTTTGATATTGAAGCACTTAATGAAGAGCCATATATAGAAGAAACCTATGTAAAATATGATGGGAAAATGTGGATGGATTTTAAAACATGGACATAGATGAAGATACGATAGAACTTGATATACAGATTATAAATAGAAATGAGAAATTATGTTTATCATTTCTTCGAACCAAAAACCGTATAAGAAACAAGGATGTTGACCAAACTACTCCAACTAAAAATGTAAATTTAACACTGCATCAACTAAAAAATATATATCAGGAGAAAGAATGTAAAAAAAATATGATACAAGATATAGTGATACACGATAATAAGGGGAACATAAAGGTATCAAAATGGTTGAAATCAAGAAATAATTCATTATATTTGAATTAACATAAATAAACTTTACAAATTCTTAATTATATATTCAATACAATAGCCCAACAACAATATTTTTTAAAAGTGCATGATGTACCAATTTATGATTATGTGATTTGCAATAAAACTTACTTTAAAAATATGCCATGGAATAACAACAAACCAATGCTACAAAAAATAATTGTGTGTGCAAAAAATATAAAAACGCACTAGATAATGAAAATACTATCAAATTTGCAATTCCGAAGAAGATTATATGAAATAAAAAAATATCCATAATGAAAGATCTTTATGAATTGGAAGAGAAAACAATAACACGAAGACTACCATTTTCAGAAATGCGGGAACCTAGGCAACATTTTAGAAACCCACATTAGCATTCACTAGTGGACTAGTCAATGTACCTGTTGACACATCTAAATTTCAATTTGCACTTTCTTGTGACATAAATAAATACAGTACAATAACTGTGGCAACTAAAATACATTTAATGTTTACAAATGTATACTCTATTTGGAAAATATGTGTTCATAATGCGATCAAGGAATTGAAACGATTATGTAAAACTATGCTTTATAAAACAGAGAATGTCAAAATAAACAAAAACTAGAAACATTTCTTTAATTGGAAAAAATATTCATACACATTTGCGATAGATACTGAAAGAAATGAAAACAATGATGACTATGATGAAGAAATTATGATAAGAACACTAGTACATTGATTTGGCGATTCATATAGTATTTACGATCTCCATAATAATAAAATAAAAATTGGTCTTTGTGTGAGCTAGAGGCCTTTTTCCATATTCAAAGACAAATCTTCAAAAGAGATGAGTTTCACAACTTTTCTCTATGAGATAAAGTAAGCAGACAGAGTTACAAACAACTTTACATCTCATGATATTGTTTTATGGGAAGTTTTTCTTCAAGATCCTGATTTTGGGTATCATATAATGAACTTGTTTTACTAAGGAATGTGAATTATCCTCAACCAATTTTTTTAATTGTATTTGAATTTGAATAAAGAAAGAAAAACAAAAACAAAAAATACAACAGTTAAATATGATAGGAAAAAAGAAAATTTGAAATGCATTGTTAAATTGAACATTGGGGATATGGGTATTAAAGTAATATGAACAACATTGGATTATTTTTTTCATTTGTGCAAGATATTATATTCAATGATTCGAGAATTAGGTCTATATAATTTCTTTATTTTATTACGTATTGTGGATGATCTCAGAGATACTTTAGTAAAGGATTTGAAAAAATATAAGGAAAGAGTTTTTTTTTTAACTGAAAACCAAGTAGAAGAAGATGATATTGATACCTTTATTACAAATAACCTTGTTACTCTTTTGTACGATATTACAAAAGAAAATTGAATGATCGACATGATTTAATTTTAAACGAATCCTAAGTACTTTGGTGAGGTCATTAACTATTTCATTGTAACAAAATTTGAAAATCAAGGAAGCTAACATGAACATGCATTGCTGTAAAAAATTCCCCTCTCTGCACAATAAGTACAAACACTGAAATTAAAAATTTTGTTGGCAAGTAATTTTTTTATGATTCAAGTATACTTACTACAAATATGAAAGTTATCCGACATCATCATCATACAAAAACTTGTAGGAAGAAAAGACATGTATTATAGGTTTAATTTATTGATTCTACCAATTGGGAAAACACAAATACTTGATCCTATCGAATTCTATAATTCAAGTACAAAATAAAATGGAAGTTTCATATTTTATACACTAGAAAACATAGACCATAATGAAACATGTACATTTGCTGGTTTTACTATTTTACTGAGAAATTAGGTAAAGAGAAAGTGAGTACATACATGCAATTCAATGTACTCAGAAGTGAAGAACAATTTTACTAGAAAGAGTGCCAAAAGCCATGGACTAATAGTTTTGTTAGGCATATTCCATCTATATTGATTCTCAGTTTGTGCTTGAATGATATGTTATATCTACTTATTGTATCTCATACATGGAAAAATTACATAAAACAATGATGTTAGTGTTTAAACATATACAAAATTATTTCCAAAAAAGGTGGTAATGTCATAGAAATTATTGCAAGACCTCGAAAATCTTTATTCAATTTGCACAAAATTTCAGAACGAAAAACTGTATAAATACTATTGTAATTTCCACTAAACACTTTCTACAGAAAATTTATATTTATTAATACTTCAATTATAGATGATTGAGAATTTGTATTAAAAATACAAAAAGAGATGGAACGTGAACTATATTATTCATAAAACATTAGATGTTTCTGAATCATCGATCACTATGTAAAAAAAACCTAAAACATTGAACATATAAGGATCAAAAATTTGCAACATGTTATACACTAAAATGTAATACGATGGGAGGTGTTGAGAAACCATTCATTATAATATATTTGATATACAATAAGCATATTGACCATGGTATCTATTACAAAGAGGGATTGATGTTGTATTTTCCATATTATCTTCACGAAAACAATTTTAAAGGAAAACATTCAACCTGAAAAAATGCGTATATATCATTTAAAGAAGCCATAAAATACAATGAAAAAAATTTCTATAACAAAACTATAACATCATCGACCGATATTGAAAACATAGTAGCTGAACTTGAAAACAAAGGGAGCAAGTTGTTTGAAAGAGATATACCGACCTATGAAGAAATAGATATCTAAAGAGGTTATCAAGAGTACAATATCAAATAAGACTTTGAATATTTGGAAAAGGTCATAAATGAGAAGTTAATAACTGCGAGACCCTACCAAATCATAAAACAGCCACACATATTATAAGAAATAGAATTTTATCAAATCAACATATTGTTATACATAGAGAAAGAATAAATAATGAATGAAATAGTGACAACAAACAAAACCAATCTAAATCAAGCAAATAAATATTCAAACCTTTAAGTCGCGTGTACAACAACATGTTGGAATGTGAGACAAAAAAAAGTTAAAAAGGACCGTAACAACATATACATGAAATATAACATTAAATGGAGGTGGCAGAATATTGCATTCTACATTCCATTTTGCCTTTAACAAATCAGAATATCTTTCGCTTAAAAGTGAAAAATGAGACACATTAACATAACATTGTGAGAAACTACATGTGGTGCTTATTGATGAACCCCCTTGATAGACACAACATTATTGTACTAAGTTGATTAATGTTTATGATAATTAAAGAATAATCTATTAGTTTATCTTGGAAATATTGATATAATATCGTCAAGTAACTTATTGCAAGCACAAACTTTCAAATATTCTCTAATTTTTTAGCATCCAATCTTAGAAATGGAAAAACAACGTAGGAATTCTAGAAGGAAAAAGTAAAATTCTATGAAATACATATGACGTGTATCAAAAAGAAAAAAGATTCATTGAAATCTTGAACAAAATGGGAGTAAGTTAACAATATATGATGAACACATTGAATATATAAACAATAATTGGCATAGACCTGCTCCACCTCGATCCATTATCTTCATACGTATGTTATAGGAACAATGAGGTAAAAAAAATGAGAAAATGTTGTTACATGTAAAGGAAGAGCTTCATGCAATTGTCGAAGATTAGAGTAAGTAAATGCATTGTGTACTTTATGAGAAAACAATGATGTTGTTTTCATTGAGCTATAACTATATTAAAAAGGATGGCCTTGCTAATGGCACAAATGGAATATGAAAATGATATGCAAAAGATGATATAATCTGGATAGAATTTGTCAATCTGGACATTGGTAAATTGCAAATAAATAATATCATGAGCTATATGACAAACGCATCACACCGATTTGGATGCCAATACTATGTGTTTCAATAACCATTTCCATGTCTTAGAAATAGCTATAAAACTATAGTCAAGAAAAAATTTCCGATACAGTTAACTTGTGCTAGAATAATACATCGATCACAAGGCTTATTGCTAGATGCGTTGAAATCCGCGTAGTATATTGACACATGGACTAGCGTAAAAGAAATTCTCATGTACTAGAATGATGGAATAATTTATATTATGGACAAGGTAACCGAAAAGAGTTTGTGGTGTGAATAAGAATATATTGGAAGACAAGAAATGCTTAAGAACTCATGTATCATGGAAACTAGAATATATACAGATTCCAATAGAAAATGAAATTACGTTCATGATTTCAAGTTTGAATACATGAAGTTTATACCCTAATGTCATTGACAGTGTTTGAGATGAATATATAATGAACACTATGATTATTTGTATCCCACAAAAGCATCTAATTTTTTTTTTTTTGTAAAGTAATGAATTTTACAAAATTAATTTCAACATATCAAATTGTTTTCACTAGTACACTTGTGTAGAATAAATTTAGAAATCATATCAACCAACAAAATTTGCATCAATATAATGAACTTATGTTGTCATATATATATATATATTTGCAATTTTGAGTGTGCATAATAAATGTATACGCAAGGCCACTTGCATATGCTTCAATGGTTAGTGAAGCAATTACAATGGAAAATTCACAATTCGTACATAATGATTATATTTTTATAATTATTAGAGATTTCAAGATTGAATCTAATTCAGATATGAAACGAAGTAAATATATATTATAGTACATGCAGTCAAAACGATTAGAAGAGGTAAAAAGGAATCGTAGATCACACTTGGAAAAATTTCTATATATAGATGATAAGAGAAAGGATGAGAACAAATCTATAATCGTGGTTCTTCTTGGTTCCCAGGACTATGCCCCTTGATGATAATTCCATTGTAAACTATTGATGATTTGCTTTTGTGAGATGTTGGAGTTGGCCGAATTAATCATGTTTTCTGAAATACTCTTTCTTCTGAATTTCCAATTTAATGTGGTTTTGGAAATTATGTTACAAAAGTGCTACATTATTCCCATGCTTTTTTTAAGTATTTTGTAAATATGTCTATGCAAATGAGCTAATTCAAATCTTCAAATCAGGGAATATGGATAGAAATAAAAGAGACATAGTTAAAGACAATGAAGGCTTAGCTAAAAGGTAGATGTCTATTCTATTTATTATTTTATTACTAGTTCGTTCTCATATCTTTATTTGATTATTCCATTATATTACTGCCTCTTCTACCTTGATTTTTTATACATTGTGATTGAATATAATGCTTTGCTCAATTTCCAGAAAACGTAAAATTGGTAAAGGCACGTATAAAAGAACAAGTACAATGGAGAATGTTCTTTTAAAAATTTTCATAATTATTTTTAGTTTCTTTACACATTTTCCCCATTTTGAACATAGTTTTTGTAAACAGAAATTATAAATTACTGTTTTCCAAACTATAATTTCGTTAGTATTTTATGTATATGCATAGAAATCAAATTATATTGAGTGCCTATGAATATGAAATTACAACAATCAATATTTAATGAAAATGAGTTAATAAACACACTAATAGTATGCTCGAGTGCTATTGGATTTAATAAGTTTACAGATGTTCATGTAAGAAACATAAATATAGCTATTTATTCCTGCCAAGAAAAAGGGGAAAGAACATATTTTGATCTAATATCTCTTGTGAATGAATGAATGATATATATATAATTAATTAATTAAGTGGAACAATGATACTTGCTCAATGCAACAATTGCAATCAGCTTGCACACTCTCATCAACCTCCCACCATCTATATAGTTGATTATTGTGTGGATAAATATTTCTCGACTCTCATGCTTTTTATGTTTAAATATTCTCTTCACCTTATAATTTTTTTTTTTTACCACGATCGAAATTGGTCCTTGAAATAATTGACCTTATATTTATGTTTTTTTACAAGAATCTTTAGAGCTGATGATTGAAAAAGCTAACAACATATTGCAAGAAGGAAGATGGAATTGTTCTAACATGTGCATGTGACCAATCTATGATAGTTAGGCGACTGTCTTCTTACTGGTTACAAGAACTTGATTGCTTAGTCGTAAGACTCTTTCTTATAATGTAGGTTATTTTTTGTTTTCTATGGTATCATAATTTTTAAATTCCTTATGCCAAAAAAACTACAAAGCATAATTCTATTGTCCATTCCTCGGTTACATATAAGTTAAAATGCAAGTCTGTATGGATGGTTGTAAATTATATCTACAAAATTATGAACAACTGAATTTGGAGGAAGTAATAACACAAGTCGTGCATTAGTTTTGAGAGATTGAGACATGTAAATGGTATTCATCATTGACGGATATACAAGCCCAAAATGAAATAGAATGATATTCAAGGTTAAGAATATAGGTAAACAAATGAACATTTAAATTGGCTTTTACTTAGAATTGGTTGATTGAAATACTACATAGTTTTCTATTTTAATAATATATATATAGATGCACAATAAACAGAATTGATAACTTTCGTTTTTATGTTTGTGTTGTATGCATGCAAGTCATAATATGCATTAAAATTTTGAAATATATAGAATATTATGACTTTCTATGGCTTATGTAATATTTCCAAACTGGTCAAATGGTACTCTCTCTTTCACTTTTTCATGTGCTTTACTTTCACATATAATTTATTTTAGCATAGACTTTTGCTTGGAATATTACGAAATTAGATACAGAGAAGAAATCAAATAGTTTCAGAAACTTTCACTCTCTCGAGCCATATCTTATATTTGGTTTGCATATTACCTCTTTACATTCTCACACTAACATTATGATTCCTATGGCTTCTGTAATATTTACAAAGTGGTCAAATGGTACTTACTTTTTCACTTTTTCATATGTTTTACTTTCACATATAGTTTATTGTAGCATAGACTTATGCTTGGGATATTATCAAATTAGATACGAAGAAGAAAGTAAATAGTTGAAAATTTCCCTCTTTTTAGCCATATCTTATATTTGGTTTGCCTATTACCTTTTTACATTCTCACGGTAACAAGAGCTATTGATCTAGAAGGATCATGGATCAACATTCTCACGGTAACAAGAGCTATTGATCCAGAGGGATCATGGACCATTGGATGTGACTGGGTGTGGAAGGTGTTGAGTACATAAAAACGGAATATAGAACAAAAAGAAACAACATGTAACACAAAGAGACAAGAATGTAGGAACAAATGTAAACAAACAGAAACTCAAGAAATTAATTAAAAAAAATTATTACAAGAGAGGCCTTGACTTGCTTGGCTTTCTTAGGCAGAGGCAGGAAGCACAAGTTTATAGAATTACATAGCTGCAAAAATTAAAGCTGTGGTTGTTGGGCAGCGTGGTAGTTTTGACGCCATTGTCTGTCAGAGAGTTGGCGAGGTCCGTGACTAATGGCATGGGCAGTGACTTTCTCTGAATGCAACTTCACATTAACATTCTCCCACTTGAAGCAGAATGAAGAATCTTGAACCAAGTCACACCGAGGCCTACCATGCGTCTACATAACTCATGCTTACTTATTGGTAGAATCTTAGTGAACATATCAACAAGTTTCTTATCTATTTGGATCATTTCCAAAGATAACTTCCCTTCCTACAACACATGTTGGATCCAATGGTACCTTAAGTCAATGCGTTAGGTTTTTGAGTAAAATGCTAGATTTTTTACCAAGTGAATGGCGCTCTGACTATGAAAATAAAAAACATACTTTACCTCCTTGATTCATATTTCTCTTAGGAATCCTTGCATCCAGAACATTTATTTACAAGCCTCCGTTGCAACTATGTACTCTGGTTTTGTTGCAGAGAGAGCTACTATTCTTTGTAGCCTTGACACCCAAGATAGAGTTGCACTTGCAAATGTGTACTCATAACATGTATTGGAATTTATGGTGTCAATATCTCCATCCATATATGCACCTTCAAAACCTTCAAGCATAGTATCATTATGACCAAAACATAAGCAACAATGACTAGTACCCTTAAGATACCCAAAAATCCATTTTACTGCTTGCCAATGTTGTTTTCTTTGATTGGAAAGGAATATCCTCACAAATCCCATTGAATATGCAATTTCTGGTCATGTTCATACCATGGAATACGTCAAGCTACCAACTGCTTAAGCATAAGTAATCTTGCTCATTTCTTCCTTCTCTTTCTCATCACTATGACATAACTCAACACTCAAATTGAAGTGGCCTGTAAGGGGTTTACCAACTGGTTTGTCATCCTTCATATCAAATCCGTCAAACACCTTCTTGATATATTTTTCTTGTGACAACCACAACATTTTGTTTTTCCTCTCACACATGATCCTCATACCCAATATCTGTTGTGTTGGACCCAAATCCTTCATTCCAAACTCGCTAACCAAATCCTTCTTCAAACTATTGATCATATTCTTATCATGCCCAACAATCAACATGTCATCCACATATAACTATAATATGAGATAATTCCTTGATCATACCTCTTGATATAGACACAATGGTCAGCTTCCAACTTGTGAAAACCATGTTCTAACATGAATGAATCAAATTTCTTATACCATTGTCGAGGTTCCTGTTTAAACCCATAGAGAATCTTCTTCAACCTGCAAACAAGGTTTTCTTTTCCTTTTTCTATGAAGCCTTCTGGATGGTTAATATAAATTTCTTCCTCTAATTCTCCATGCAGGAAAGAATTTTTAACATCTAACTATTCACATTCTAAGTCTAAAGCAGCAACAAGACCAACAATGACTCTAATGGATGACATTTTGACAACAGGTGAGAAAATTTCAGTGAACTCAATACATTCCTTTTGGGCGAATCCTTTCATTACCAACCTTGCTTTATACGACTCCTTATTTTTGTCACCTTCATGATTAATTATATACACCCATTTTTTTTTGCAAAGCCTTTCTACACTTTGGGAGATTTCTCAACTCCCAAGTTTTATTTTACAACAAAGAGTTCATTTCTTCCTCGATTGATTTCTTTCATTGTTTATTGTGCTCAAATTTACAGGCCTCTTGGAAACAATTAGGCTCACCTTCATCAGCCAATAGGATATAGTTTTAAGGATGATATCTTTGTGAAAGCATATGAGGCCTATAAGATCTGTAAACCAACTATGGTGGTGCATTATCAAGTTGAATCTCCTGTAAAGGTTCCTGCCAGGTTCCTTATTCTTGGTGTTCATCACTTTCCCCTTGTTGTCTTTCCCACTCTTCAATTCGATACCGATTTTCCTGTATTGGTGGGATGTCTTCATGCTGCTCTTCAAACCTGTCAATAAATTTCTTGACTTCCACCTCACCTACATTCTTCTTAAACATTTCCGACTCATTAAATATAACATCCCTACTTCTAACAATTTTATGTTTGACTGGATCCCATAGACGATAACCAAAATCCTCATTCATATCCCAGAAAAATTCATTTCATAGATTTATCATCTAGCTTAGTTCTATTTTCTTTGGGAATACATACAAATGCTTCACATCCAAATATTTTCAAATGAGAATATTTCAACTTCTTACCAATCCAAACTTCTTCAGGGATGCCTCCCTCCAAGGCTGTAGATGGTGATCTATTTATGAGGTAGCAAGTTTTCCTCATGGCCTCTGCGCAAAAATTCTTGTCCAAACGTGAATTGGACAATATGATCCATACCTTTTCTATAATGGTGCGATTCATTTTTTTTGCAACACCATTATATTGAGGTGTACCATGTACAGTCTTCTCATCCTTTATGCCAAACCTGTTACAATATTCTTTGAATGCATTTGACCAATATTCTCCACCATTATCTGTTCTTAGGAATTTGAGCAATTTGTTAGTCTCTCTTTCAAAAACAACATGGAATTTTTGAAATATTTCAAACACTTCACTTTTACTTTTCATGGGATAGGCCCAAACATTCATGGATGCATTATCTATAAATGTTACAAAATGTGATTCTCCTCCTAATTACTTTATGTTAACTCGTCCAAACACATCTGAGTGTATCAATTCTAACACAATTTTCTTTCTGTCACGACCACCTCTAAGAAATGAAACCCTTCGTTTTATACTATATATAAAATGCTCACAAAGATCAAGATTGTAGGATCTCAAATGTGGTAGTAAATTTTTACCAACAAGGATTTTGAAACCCTTCTCACTCATGTGACCCAAGCGGTTATGCCACAGATTTGCTGAATTTCCTTCTTTTGTGATAGCAACCAAATTTGATTTTCCTATCATTTCCTTCAATGAATATAGTGTTCCTGTCTTGGGTCCTTTGGCCATGAACAATACTCCTTTGCTAATTTTCTAGCCTCCTTTTCCAAAGCTTGTGGAATAGGATTCATCATCGAGTCGTCACGTAGAGATAAAAATCATGCCCATTTATGGTGCATGTCTGACCTGTTTCAACAATATATCTTGTCCATTATTCATCTTGATTTTGACATCTCCCACTCCAACAATACTGCAAAAATGATTATTCCCCAAATGCACTCTACCAGAATCACCAAGATTATATGCAACAAAGTTATCTTTACATGTGGTTACATGGTGAGATGCTCCAGAGTCAAGGATCTAATCAAAGCTACTGATATATGTATATACACATGCATCCTCTACTGAAAAAATAAACAAGACATCACCATATGTAACGACAACAATAGTCTCACCTTAATTTCTGTTGGATGACTTGTGATTTGTACTAGATGGTCTTTGATCCTTTTGTCCTTTCTTCAAGGCTTGACATTCTTTCTTCATGTGGCTGGGTTTGCCACAATGAAATCAGATGATACCACCACTCCTTGATTTTGATAAGCCTCTTGATCTTGATCGCCTTTGTCGGCCTCGATCAATCCTCCTACCACGATAATATAAATCTAGAGCTTCTCCTCCCTGGTTTTACACAATTGACTTGTGTCATAACTCCTTATTCATTAAACTGCTGCTAACATCATCAAACATCAGAGTCCTTGCAGGTGTTGAAGTACTCATAACCACAATTAAGTTTTCCCATCTATCTCGCATAGAACACATTAACAAAATAGCTCTAATTTCATCACCTAGAGTTATTTTAACAGAGGTAAGCTAACTAGTTATAATATTGAATTCATTCAAGTGCTCACCAACTGAAGCACCCTCCTTCATATTGAAATTGTAAAGCTTCTTCATCAATAACACTTTTTTTGATGTCATGTTCTTCTCATATAGATCATGGAGCTTCTTCCATAATCCTTTTGATTTATTTTCTTTGGACATATTGAAATACAGATTCTTTGCTAGATATTGGTGGATTGTCACAATTGCCTTTATATCTAGCTTATCCCATTCCTCACCTGTCATCAATAAAGTTTTCTTTGTTACACCCTCAATCGATAAATACTCATCTTTTAAAATCAGTATATCCTCCATCTGTGATTTCCACAGGGAAAAACTGGCCCCACTCAACTTCTCCATATCATTTACTACGGTCTCCATTCTCAAAAATTTGACACCCCAAAAATGAAATTCACTTATAAATAAAACATATTACACCTTTAAGGTCAAATTCATATTTTTTAAAACAATAAAACATGACTTTTTTCCTTATGCCTTTTTTAACAAAATTAACAATTATCATAAAATATATTATATATGTTTTATATGAAACATATATAATATATATTTACAAAACATGTTCTATATGGGTGGAGAAAATCTTAATTATAAACCATATAATCTAAACGGAAGGAAAAATGTGAGGAGCATTAAACCTCATTGCAACATGCAAAAATAGATACCATAAAACTACAGCAGAAGAACTTTGACATTGTAAATAGATAAATTGAACAACACTAGGTTTTTTTGTAAAGGTTGTGAGCCTTTTAACCAGATGAAGGACTCACTCAGTCATCTCTCTGCATCCACGGTCTGCACACAGCATGAGACTCACATCGACTACTACAATTCTCTCACTGTTCGGAGTTGTATACCAATAGCGAGATGGCCAAATATGACTATGCACCCTTGACCTGTCAGTGCAATGGGAGTTGAGGCCATGTACAAAAATCCTACACCATCCACAATAATTTAGCACACTAAGCTCAGTGCTTTGCTTAGCCATTTTACATGATTTCTGGCATAGTGTAGCAACTTTCCATACAAAGAGAAATTGTAGGCACAGATTCAATATGCTTCCAGGATCACGAATTTTTAGATGAATTGTAGTGGTGGAGAGAATTAATCTGGCTTTGATACTAGTTGTTGAGTACTTAACAGAAAAATATAGAAAAAAAAGCAACAAAAGATAACACAAAGAGACAAGAATGGAGAAACAAATCGAAACATAGAGAAAATGGAGAAATTAATCACGTATTTCTATTACAAGAGAGGCCTTGCCTTGCTTAGGCAGAGGCAGGAAGCACAATTTTATAGGATTACATGGATGCATAAATTAATGTGGTGGTTTCCTCAAACATCTGGGTGGTGTGGTAGGTTCGACGCCGTCATTTGTCGGAGAGTTGATGAGGTCAGTGGCTGATGGCATGGGTAGCAAGGTTGTATAAATGCAGCTTCACATTAAAAGAAGGTAGTATTATTTTACGTACTGTTAATCCTTAAGAAAGTTAGAGTCATATGGGAAATGGTGGATCTTGTTTATAGTGAATAGATATGGCTTTAGTATACTGTACAAACATACTATTAGTAGATGTTACTTTATCTATAGAGTGTGGCAGGAAGTCATAGATAATCATTCGATACAATTTTATTTATATGTTATTGCTAGGAGTCATATGTAATTATTCATTCTATGAGTATTTATAGATTATACAATGTTGGAAGTGAATGTAAGTATAGTTAGTAGAGGTAGTGTATCATAATAATAAGCCTTAATGAATAGATTGTACTTCAATGTGGCTTATTACTACACATTGCAAGTGTACTTTAGGTGACACCAATGGTACTACCATTTGTGATTTAGTTTGGTCAAAACGAGACATAGGTATCATGTATTGTATTGTCACATGTGCCAATATCTTCAACATTTCAACATTTATATGGTGAATTGACACATGATTGAGTCATCACTTTTCATATTGTACACATCACTTTAATATTAAATTGGAATTACTCATAATTGTTATGAAATTATGGCTAGTTTTTGAAGTTATCGATAAGAATTAAAGTTGTAACCTAAATTCACAATTATGTTATTTTCTTCTTTGTGTACTCATATATAGTTTATTCAAGGTTTTGTGAGGCTCAATCCATTGAGGAACATATCAAGAAACTACATATACCTCAGCAGCTGAAAACATATGATTGAGATTGTAAAAATTCAAATTTGAATCTATTCTTTAATACTATTATTAGAAGGGGATAAATAGGAATATGTTCCTAGTATGCCATGTATACATTGATTTTGGATGAAGTAGAGGGGAGTTTGGAAGAGATAGAGCCCGGTCAACCCATCACTGAAATCCCATTACGTAATGTGCTAAGGTCAAACTCTCGTAGAATTAATATAGATCCCATATTTATTCCATATACATATATGATTATATGGTTTAGTGGGATGTGGATCATGTAAAAATGCACGTTACATATGAAATGATTTAGGAATTATTGTTGGCTCCTTTCCAAAAGGTAATCGTTAGGTTATCTATAATGTATTTGAACCCTAACTGTAGTACAATATTGAATTCATTAAGCATTTCATGCAAAGGAAATGTAGTGTACTTTAAAGAGGAATCTTTTGATTGTGATTGTTTCACTATATTCCAGTATATCTTTTATTGCTACCATACTTTGTAAGATTTTTGGAAGAAGGGATGTTAGACATTTTCCTTTAGATTGTGTTTCAATTATTTAGAGAGCCTTTGAATGCTTTTGTTTCAATTGAGATAATATATTACCTAAAAATATATGCATGCAATTTCAAAGCTTTAAAACCTCAAAAATTGAAAAACATAACCCTCCTTATTACATGTCCATGTACATTACATATATCATCTATTTTTTGAATTCGTTCACTGCTATGGGTTGGAAATGGAACCCTTGTACCCTATTCCCTATTCATATTTACCATCCATTGAAAACTATGGGGGAGAAAACTATCGTAACTTTTTCTACTCGATTTGTCATTTCGTCATTATTCCTACTCATGAGATGTTATTTCACTTAAAATCTCCCTTAATTTCAAAATTTTCTTGATATTTATTTTGGATAGGTTAATTTATGGAGAAATATCTTACGAGACAATCAAAACCTACATTTCTTGTGATTTGTGCAAAAACTTATATATATATATATATATATATATATATATATATATATATATATATAATGCATTCCAAGAAATAATTACTCACTTCCAATATTATCAAATTATGTCAAATTCCTTTAAAATATCATGACTCTTTAGTAGTTGGAGCAAATCATAATGTTTTAGTTTCTCATAAAAAATATGTCCAGAAAAAATATGCATATGATAACATGGTTTGCAGAGTTCAATCGTATGAGGAAGCCTATCAGAAAACCCGAGAACTTTCTCCCACTAAATAGGAGCGTTTATTGATATTTAAAGAAAAAAAAAGTTCCTTTGGTTTTGCATCAATGAACTGGTGCAGTCCTTTTTGTAAGGGCCTCGTCATCTAGATGTCATGTAGTAATCTGACATATTGATTTACGTCATATTTACCACGAATTTGCAGAAATTGTAGAAGAATTATCGAACAATTGATTTAGGTCATATTTACGCTACTAAAAAAATGTTAACTTAAACTTAGTGGATCAACAATGAGAAAAGTTCTTAACGGCAACAGCAAGTATTTCCTCAAGTTTAAGCATATACTTACATTCTAATAATACAACAAGAGGTACCTATCAATTGTCCTGGTAAATCAACTCCTGTTGAGCAGTCGCAACAAAATTTTTTGCATCCTCCCATAAATGTAAAGAATCATAAAGCAATATGTTTTCCCACATTTGTAGTGGTAGTGAAAACTGCCATTAAAACCATTCTTGGTAATAGCTCACACGAAGAAATGCTGGTGAGGTCCTTGTCGCCTATTTTAATTATGTATATTGTTCCATTGGATTTTTATTTCAGCAATTACAAGCAGGTTAAGGTTTAGAGAAGCTCAAAAAAGAGACAAAATGAAGATGGTGAAATAGCGGAGGTTTTTATGTATGTAGTTTGCGACAACTCTTAATTAGAGAAAAAGAAGGTAGTTTAAGAGTTGGCTCATTATTTGGGATCATATGCAAATGCCAGTTGTTTTATGTCTGTAGGTTGGCGTAGAATTTGAAGAAAAAACAGGCCAAAGTCTCAAAGATAGAGAAAAAATTATAATAACAAGTGAATTTGTTTCAGGCTCGGCTGAAACTACGAGAACATGAGGTTCAACAATAGTTTATCCAAACGATAAAATATTTATAATCATAGTAACACGGGTAGCGCTATCAGACATTTGGGAGCTTGTACTCCACGTTCTGGCATTTTTGGGAGCTTGGGAGTTTGTAGGAAACTTTCCAAAATCGTTGGGAGCTTCACTAAAACAAAATTTGATGTTTCCGGTACCTATTTTGAGCAAATTTCCATCTTTCTGGTACCTATTTTGAGCAGAAAAGGTAGAATTTGTTAATTTTCTAAGTGATACATGATAGGTCATGGGGTTGGACTCCATGGGCTCTGTAAAACGATAGAGATGTGGGGATATAGCAAACGTTTCAACAAAATATAGATAGTAGCCAGTCATTCCTTGACAGCTTTTGTCGCAAATCTTGAAGTTCAACAGTTGCAAATAAGTCTACTTTCTTGAAGTCTATCTTGAAGCTTTAATGATAAGATTCAACAAATTACAATGATGATAAGAAAGAGAAAGAGTACCGTGTTATTAAGTTTCATTTTATAAATTTCCAAACTTGAATTTCAAAATCGAATATAATATAGTGTTGCATGATATCACATAATAATCAAGTAATAACAGCCTTTTTTTTTTTTGGTTTAGGAGTTGAGCATGTTTCTTTGCTAGAAAGGAATTCTATTGGCAATTTGTTGATGGATTAATATTGTGATTTTTCCTAGTAGTGTTTCAAAGTTCAATATTTTAAATATTTCATTGCAAGATAGAATCTGCAAGAGTGAATTTAATTGGCTAAATTTGGATGGAAATAAATTAAGTATTTTATTTTTATTTTTAATATATATTAAATTTTAATATATTATATTATTGCCACTTCCAACTTAATATTTCCTGTAAATTTGAGCAAAGCTTCTAACCATATCAAATACTCGTTCCTGTATTTGGAATACCCACGTACTAAAAATTCGTGCGAATAGTCATACGGCAACATGACTTACAACTTACAACTTTAAAAAACGAACAAAAGAAATTTCAATTGATGACACTTCAATGAAAAGTCTAGGAAGTAGTAAACAAAGGAATTAACTTTGGGAAGTTCAAAAAAGTGGCCATTAACATCAATATACAACTCATCCATGCACATGAACAATACTGTAATATGTTGATCCTTGTTTAAGGCCATGACCGACTAGTATATTTTTTATTCACTGATATGATTGACAAATAAGTTGAATATGAAGACGCAGATAGGAAATTAACTGAGTTTTGTATGTAGCAGAATGATGAGAAAGGAATGAATTCGGGCCTACCCTGAATTAGTATATTACGCAAGACAACAATCTTAAAAGACTTGAAAGCTAACTTTCTTAAATCTCACGAATAGATTAAAATATCACAAGAAAGTTGTTCTTCGTTGATGCAATTTGTGATGCAGGTAGTGAGAGATACATGATTTGGATTAGAGATTTTAGAATACGACTTAACATAGGCTAATTTTCTAAGAAAGAAAATGCAAGAATGGAAACAAGAGCAACGAAAAAATATTGAACAGGTCTGAGAAGTTGACATGGATGTTATCCGGAATTTTTTGGTCAAGCCACAAAGTTTCTTTCTTATGAATAAATTAGTCATCAATAGAATCACTGAATAACTTCGAACCATTGAAACATGTATATATGAGTTACAGGTAAATATGTAGCTCAAACCTCTTGCACAACTTGCACAACTCCTACATATTTATTCACAATGGAAATTATCCAATGAAGCTTCTCTTGGAATTATGTGAACAGGATGAAGACATGTGTTTCTTGTCAAAATAATGCAAATTTTTTCTTTCATACTTTTTGATTATTAGGGTATTAAGTTACGAAAAAACATGGAATGGATATAAAAAATGGCAGGGTTCTAAAATAGAGAATCTGATTTTTATAAGAAGGTATATTATTCACTACTCTAGTGTTATACTTGATTAATATAATTTTGGCTCATTACAATTTGAAATTGAATGATAATGGTACTATTATTTTAATTGGTTTAACCATTTCACTTAAATTGAAATATTTGAATGATTATGATTGATTACTTTTGACCAATTACTTTTATCACTTTTGAGACATTAGTGCAAGAATCTATGTATGAAATTTTTGCATAAATGAAATTCATTTAACTATTTATTTGAATTATTGTCTTGTTTGTAGTAGATAAAAATTGAGAGACACTCTATATTTCATTAATTAAATAGAGTTACATATATACATGAGGTATTGTCTCAAGATAGGGAAGCTATATTGGACGCACAATAAGTTGGTTGAGAGAATATCTCAATCTCACACTAAACTAGGAACTTAGATTTAGCTAACTTCTATGGAATATGAATAGACTCTATACATAGAAAGTTAGAACCGAAGACAAGTAGGAATTACATATTCCAACACACCCCTTTAATGACTACTTGTCTTCATATCACTTCGCAAAATCTAGTTGTGGTCATACATAACAAAAGGATATGTCAATGTCCATATAAAGGAGCAACCATCCACCGGAATGCATGGGTACCAACTGCTACAATCGCTAGTCTCGTAGGATGTCCTTCGCATACATGGTTCTGTCAACCATTATCACTACATACATATATCTTTATCTACATACCCCCCTCCAATGTGGGTTTTATCGGATGACCCATAACCATGCTCTTCCTTCATTGGTGAACTCTCACGAGCAGTAGACCTATCTTAGATCTCTTCGGCAAACTTTTACTGGATCCCTTCATCAGTGACCTTTCACGGGATCTCTTCATCAATGTCTTTCACCGGATTTCTTCATCAGCGACCTTTCACGGGATCTCTTCATCAATGTCTTTCACCGGATTTCTTCATCAGCGACCTTTCACCAGATTTCTTCATCGGCAATCTTGCACCAGATTTCCTCATCGGCGACCTTTCATCGGATCTCTTCATCAGTGGGCGAACTCTAGCACAGACCTGTTTCCAGTCCACTTCACTATTACATGTGGTTTCTGGCTAACCACAAACCTGTAATTACAAAGTGGTTTTGAGATTAGCATGAACTTTATGGGGATACACATTCCTACAAGGCTTACAACACAATTGGAAGTCTTGGAGTTATCAGGTACATACTTTACAAAGACCAATACAAAAAACATCATAGACTTGCTTACAATTAAAATGTGTGACTCATAATACAACATGCTATTGAGTCTATTCCAAAAAAACTCACACAAAACAAAATTGATTGTCCATCGTCCTTTGCTGCTCACCATACCATTCATATGCTAGAACACACTAGTGCTTTCTTTCTTGAATATTTCTGTCATAGATTTTGTACTTTTCAGTTTTGGATATAATGGTCTTGAATCTCCATGCTTTACCTACCATTAGCTAGAGTCATGAATTCTAACAAAATGACTTCATATTGAGGTTGCGAATCTCAATATGTATACAAAATTCCAAGACATATTCCCTTCAAAACAATAAAAAACACATTCCAAAATCTAAATATTACTGTGATTTTTGTGCATTACGGAAAAAGTACCAACCACGACTACAATATCGTAACTGCACAATCATCCAACTGGGGTCAAAATCTATTGTCACTAGCACCACAGAGTAAAATCTCCCTTCTTTGAAATGGTAGCATTGCCGTCAAATTTACCATGAGGTTCGAGCACCACTGAATCCTTTTAGGGAAATAATTGTGAATCCAAAACTCTGACACCTGTGCTGACAGCATGTTGAAACCAGTATTCGAGGACTTGACCCTTCTCAGTGGCCTCATGCACCCTCTTGCCAAAGAAAAACTGAGCACTCAAAAATATTAATGATGCAATACCAAATAAAACATCATCCTTTCCAAAAACACACTGGCAGTCTCCAACAATAAGAACAGTCGCAATAGGGAGATAGTATCCAACTCACAGACCACTTAAAAACTGGTAGGCCACCCTACAAGGTTTTGCTTGCTGGTGTAAGATCTCTTGGTAACAGATTCTGCTCACACATACCACCGTGAGCACTTCTCAAAAGCAAGCTCACAACATTCCGTAGAAATTCAATTTGTGACGTAGCATAATGAAGTCTAGTAGCAAGTGATACACACAGAGATAGATCTTGATTTGGGGGCGATTCTTCCTAAAAATAAGAAATGGGAACCTTTGCCATAGAGGCTGTCCATGTCAGCCCACAAAGCTCCACCATGATGATTCTGCTACCTGCGAGCTCACTAGCTCCTATGCCATGGCCTCCTCAATAGTTCTACGGGCACCAAGTTCTCGACATATCCTAGTAGCCACACCATGCCGGCTCACCACACAGGTTAAATTTACCCACACAGGTTCGCTCTCTAGCTCGATCTATGATCAACTCTCATAATAAAACATCGCACAATCGCTTGCAGAAATTATAGAAGAATCTAAAAGCTCTACATTATGCAGAACCAATAGGCACTCCAATCGGCCTACTCTCTTCATGCAACCTCCTCTCAAACTCTTCCTCCAATCGCACCATCATCAATCAACATTTTCTAATCGATGAAATCAGGCTCACAGCTGCCAGTATACACAATTACCAAAATTTTTCATTCTACATTTCTTGTCTGTGACACGGGACAACTCTGGAAAACTCTCAAACCTAAAACGGAGGTGCCAGAAACAAAGCCACCAATGGCTCCATTCCAGAAGTCCTCCTTTAATCAAAATTTCTTAGCCACATGATCGAACGATGCAAAGACACTTCTGATTGCAGAAAATGTGAGACCATAATTTCCCATAAATTTTATAGTCTTGATGAGAATCGGAAGGGCAACACTCTTCTCAACCTTGGGCATTTCGTACCAACTAGCCACCACAACTCCTAGATGGAGCCCCCAATGAAAACACTCATTGTGCCACTTAACATCTTGAACACTAAACCATCCTTATCTTCTCCATAGAATCGATTCCCACCAGTATCTGACTTTCCTGGAGAGTGCCCAAGCACTTTGCACAAAGCCATGGATGATCACGAGGCACGTCCCTCGGCAAACAACAAATCTGGATCCATTGCACCAGTAGGTCTAGTAGATGGATCCAAGCAAAAAAACACCTCTTTAGCTTGATCTATGATCATCTCTTATAATAAAACACTGCACAATCACTTGCAGAAATTTCGGACGAATCTAAAAGCTCTGCATTATGCAGAACCAATAGGCACCCCAATCGGCCTACTCTCTTCATGCAACCTCCTCTTAGGCTCTTCCTCCAATCACACCACCATCAATCAGCATTTTCGAATCATTGAAATCAAGCTCATAGCTGCAAGTATACACAATTACCCAAATTTTACATTCTAAATTGCTTGTCCATGACACAGGATAACTCTGGACAACTCTCAAACCAAAAATGGAGGTGCCGGAAACAAAGCCACCAATGGCTCCATTGCAGAAGTCCTCCTTTATTCAAAATTTCTCAGCCACATGATCCAACCATGCAAAGACACCTCTAATTGCAGAAAATGTGAGACCATAATTCCCCATAAATTTTACAGTCTTGATCAGAACCAGAAGGGCAACACTCTTCTCAACCTTGGGCATGTCGTACCAACTAGCCACCACAGCTCCTAGACGAAGCCCCCAACGAAAACACCCATTGTGCCACTTAACATCTTTAATTCTAAACCATCATTATCTTCTCCATAGAATCAATTCCCACCAGTATCTGGCTTTCCTGGACAGTGCCCAAGCACTCCCCACAAAGCCATGGACGTTCACTAGGTATTTCCCTCAGCAAACAACAAATCTGGATCCATTGCACCAGTAGGTCTAGTAGATGGATGCAAGCAACAAAATTTAACTCCTACAAGAGCTTCAACATAACTCAAGGCATTAGAGACGCCATTTCTCCTCTGACAGGATATGTTCCAACCTCCTGTCACCAGCTGAATGTGTAGCCTGAGCCACACAGTTCAATATATCCATCGCAATTCTAACTACTCCTCCACCTCACTAGTATACGTCTCTCTAGCGGTGACGGTGGCATGCAAGTACTCTTCAATGTAGAAAATATTTGTTTGCTGAGAACACAAGAACACTATAGCAGGAGCACCAGAACCACTTCATCGTGATTCCGTAAGTTTTCTCTTGGGATCTACCAAATAAATGCTTCTCATTTCCCTATGGCGGAGCTTGTGGATTATCCTAAAATTTGAGAGACCAAGAGGCCCTTCGGCTCTGAGCCTCTAGATGGCCTCCTATCCAACATAATTATTGACCTTGTGGGGGCTTGCTCGATGACCCAGGGCCATTCGAACCCTCCTCGCAGTCGTTGCAGCTGCTATTGTAGCCACTACTCCATGATAGACAACGCATACAGCACAACACTTAATTTTCCTTCGATCTGATCAACAACAACCTTTTTTTTTGTTTCTTCTGCATCCTCACTCCAGCTCGAAAGAAAAATTTCTCTTAGGTCCAAACAACTCCATAAATGAAATACGAGTAAATGGAAGCATATATAAAATCACACATTGATATGTCAGTCCTCACAGCATAGCGATGGTCCACACTAACAACTCCAAACTAAATCTAATAATTCGATGGAAAATTAAAAAAAAAAATTAATCGACAAATAGACTCAGGCCTGTATGGGCTCCGATACCAAGATAAAAACTAAATATATTAACTATTAGCTAAATGGATCTCTAGGTGAGAACTTGGAGAGTGTACACACACTCATACAAGCACTGACTATTGAGTCAAATGAGCCTCAATTATATAGGCTTTCAGACTAATGAGATGGTTTTAGCCACTCCCTAGATATTAGGATATGAGGTCTAAGATTAGATTCCCAAACCTATCCTCATCATAACAATAATCTAAGTTACGTTTCTCCATTACTTCCAACACTCCCCCTTAATGGATAAAGGGTACTGAATAATAACAAACGCCTGCTGGTCTAGTCTCAACTAGGCTTACAATAAAAAGCATGAAAAACTTGATAACAGAGGTTTTCATTTTGGTCTTTATGCTTGTGAGTCCATATTTTTTCGTTTTGAGTCGAGGCTTCATCTTCACTTTCCTCGCCATGAGTTAGTGATATCTTCACCTCATTTCTTCACCAATAACAAAATTCTTGAACGTTTATCCTTTCCCTTCTCAAATTTATGACATGCTTAATAGAAGAATGTTTTCTCTCACTATTTCTGGTGTGAAGCATGTGAACTTCCGCAAAATTTGTTTTCAACATTTATGGATGCAACTTCTGTGTTGATTTCATAAAGACACCGTCTTTCAAGCCATGCTTCATGAAAATTTAATTCCTCTTCAATATTTGTTGTCTCTTCCTTGTTGTTGTTAACGTTTGCATACACATAAATATTCATGAGATCATCACATTTTAAATTCTCTACAGCTCTATCTTCTGCCATGTCTTCGAAATCAACTTCATGTGGCTCGTCCAGTTGATCTTCAACACTTTTTTCCTCCTTACATCCTTCTTGAAGATCACCTCCTGACTCTTTAATATTAGTATCTTGCACAACAGATTGTGCCTCGTGTTTCTCATGGCCATCAATGGAGCCACATTGTTTTTCTGAAATTTCTTGGTATCAGAGCCCATATGGGCTTGGACCTTGGCCCCTCCTGGGCTGAGGGAAAATAGGGAAATAAAGAGTGTGTTTGTCCATTAATTTATTTTTTATTTTTTATTTGTTTTTTCGATAAAAATAGATATGCACTCTATATTCCATTAATCAAATAGAGTTACACAAATACATGAGGTATCGTCTCATGATAGGGAAGCTATCTTGGATGCACAATAAATTGGTTGAGAGAATATCTCAACCTCACACCAAACTAGGAACTTAGGTTTAGCTAACTCCTATGGAATAGGAACACACTCTATACATAGAAAGATACACTCTATATTCCATTAAGAAAATAAAGTTACATATATACATGAGGTATTCTCTCAAGATAGGGAAGTTATCTTGGATGCACAGTAAGTTGGTTGAGAGAATATATCAACCTCAGACCAAACTAGGAACTTAGATTTAGCGAACTCCTATGGAATAGGAACACACTCGATACATAGAAAGTCACATCCGAGGACAGGTAGGAATTACATATTCCAACAGTGGTCAATCTATTAAAGCTAATAGAACAACAAATATATATGTCATATTTTTTTGTTGTTTGTTTTGTTTCACATGGCGCAAATAGCATACTCGAAGTTATAGGAGTTATAATTTTTCTAAGAAATTATATTGTGCACTTGCGTAAAGTTATGGTATACTGGTTTGGATATTTTTTGTACATTTTTTGATATTACATCACCAATATTAACAATGCTATCTCCTATGTTATAGTGTCTTACATATAGATCAATGGGATCATTATATTTGATTCAATTTTTTTTTTTGGCAATATTTTTGTTGTATTGAAAATGTGGTGCCAACATTGTATCAACTTTATATAGAACTATTAGTTCTTTGTTTGTATGTAACGACATTTTCTTCTTTTAATTTAACATATTATTGTTTCTATAATATAGATATGGAAATAATTACCATGGTAGAACAAAGCTATGGCACTTATTGTTTATGTATTATATGTATTCATCAAATTATTTATGCATTTTCCTATTGTTGATGATTTTAGAAATTTGTTTGACTGGTTGTCGGAAATATTACTAATATTGTTCACTAATTACAGGACACAACAAACAAGTGCAAACAATCTATGTGCAGATATAATACATTGGTGGAGCTAAATTTTGTTTGGAAATAGTGAATGCAGTGGGGTAAGGGTGGTGTAGAAGTACACTATTTATTCTTTGTGAAGCATATACGTAGGTAAAAGGGTAAGTTTTAGTGTTCAGAAAAAATAAAGTTTAATTGTGCATGCATTTTTCTTCCGTACTTTTGCTCTGAGCATGTCTTGTTTTTGAATATGTGTTACTTTTGCATATGACTTTGCTCCATCGATGAAATTAATCATTCTTGTTCACAGAAGCTAAAGCTTATTTGTTCACTATACATTTATTTTCCAACTGTTGCTTTGCAAAAAATATATATTAAGAATTATTTTTGGACGACTCTCTTCTTTTACACAAAATAACCTTTTTCCATGAAAGATGTAGCAAAAAAAAATAATTATTTTCATTCGTATTTTTTGTTATTCCCCTTTAGTATATATGGAAAACTTAATCAATAATTACTCCATTTAAATGTATTGAAATAACATTTATTCAATATACCATCGCTTAAATTATAGCCTCGGTATCTTAGTAGCCACTGATAATTCAATTTTCACTACTTCACTATGCTTTCCAACTAGACTTTGTAGACAACTCCTATTTTCCTTTCTTTTCTTTTTTTTGTCTTCAACCCAAGTTACAAATTCCTCTTTCATTCCCGATTGGGGTGTAACGTGGTAGAGATGGAGCCAACTATACACATCGGTGGCATTGGTGGCCATGTCCTGCCATGTGGGGAGGAAGGACACCATGTGGTCATCTCATGCAAGAGGCGGCTCAGTGGCTAGGTCGATAGGACACCCATCACCTAAAAAAATAAATGCGGATTGTTTGATGCAGTTTCCAGTTTGGAAAGCAAACATAGTTGTCAGTTGACCTTGGGGAAAAGTGCTGGCAGAATGGTAATATCCATGGACAGGGAATTTTTTTCATTATGTCTATTTTCTGGGAAGTTTGTTACGCAGTGTTTAGGTGCGAATAGAAGTGAAGGCACAAGGCAACGTTTTGGGAGGTTAAATTGTATGTATCATCATATTTCTCCTCTATTCCGAAGGTTTTAGATTATCATCAAATGCAGAAATTAGTCATGGTATTTTTAGATTACTTGATTGAATGGGGGTTTGTTCGGTCCTGGTCTGAGCAAATACTGAAATTTTTTGAAGTTAGGTGCATGCAGAAATTGATTAGGTGGATTTTCATTGTCTTGTCTACCAACTGGTTTTCTTTACTAAGGAAATAATGTTGCGATTGGGGAAGATGGGTATTGTCTTTGATATCTGCTTCTATCTTATGCTTAGTAGTTATGGTGGTTTTAACCCATTTATATATATACTCGGTGGCTCGTTTCCTTTCCGGGTCTATGAAAATGCTGAAAGATTCATGTGTTTGTTGCTGGTAGGGTGTCATAACGGGGTTTCTAGTTGGTTTCTTTAAAAGACCTTTTGTAATAGTTGGGAAATTGGGGTATGTTGCAGTTTCTAGCTTTTTCTTTTCGGCTCATAAAATTAACTCGGGTGGGAATCTGGGTAGATTTTTGTTCAATATTACGCAATGTCTTCTGGATAAAGATCAAATTGTTTGCCTTTATTTGGGTGTTAGGAATCTCATGCTGGTGGGTAGGGTTTTCTTCTATCTTTCTTTAACCGGTTTATTTGACAGTAGGGTGCTATGGGAAATTGGGAGGGAGATACCTGCCTTTCAGCTGGTTTATAGAATCCCTCATAGGATGAAGGCTACTGGTTAAGAGTGGAAGAATAATATCCCCTTCTGTCTTTTTTATGTTTTATGGGCTCTTTTTCTGGGTTCAATTCTTATCGCTTCGTTTAACCTAGGTTATGGAAAAAGTTTGTATACTATTTTTCAAAATGTTTTTAGGTTTTTGATTTGTATTTGTCATAGTTATGTTGTTTGGTTTTTAGCATCAGTAGTCTTCCTTCCTGGTTTCTCAAAGATGGTAAAGAAAACACAAGGAAAAAATCCAAATGGAGACAAACGCAAGTAGCTAATATCCTAGCAGCCTTAGGAAAGAGGAAGAAAATCAACGAAGAAACTTCTGGAGCCACTTGTGCAAACATTTGCATCAGAGGTTCCTAATTTTGTTCGATCTCACATTTATGGTTAGGAAAGTGAGGCAATAAAAAAATTGGATATGGAAGATGATATGGAATTTGAGGATATGCAGAATGTGGTGGCTAACCCAGGGCACACCCAAGGCCGCATTTCTCTATTTCAACAGTAAATAAGAACTTACTAGTTGATAATTTTTTTTTTAGCAAAAGCAGTCATGTCAACTCAAGTGATAGCAGAATCCAAGCTAGAATCTACCCTGGCTGATATTAACAAAAATATTTAGGAAATTAATCTTTGACAGTTACATCAGTATGCTAGATTGGGAAGGATGGATAAGGATATCAAGTATATGCAGCAAGTTGAAGTCGAATTGCCTGGGTCCAGTGCCAAATACCATGCTCCTGTGGAGTCAGAGGATGATTAAGGATATCATGTTTAAAGTTATCAGTTTCTTTTTTAGCGGCTATTACTCTTATGTTAATGTTAATGTTAGTAAATCCAGACTTATATATTAAGTATCGTTAGATATTGTACAAGTTATTAAGATATTTTATGTTTTGTTTGACATACTTTGCACTTAGATGTCCAACAGACATGGTTTCCTATGGGCAGGTTGAGGTCTAATTTTTTGTATATTTGATGCCCATTTTAAATTAATAGAAAATGGAAAGGATCTACCTAAGCTTACAAAAAAAACAAATTCATCTTTCAATTTTTTATCACTAATGTTCCTTTCTTTCATAGGTAATCTAAATTTTTTTCCTTAATTTCCTCATAGTTCATAACCAAAATAGGAACAAACACTTTTACTTTCCTGTGTATCTAAAAATAGTTGGCAAGCTAATTTTTTTCATTCATGCTTAGCAATATATGATGTATTACCAGCCTACTCAATGCCAGTTACCCTACAAGAGTCGGTAGCTTTCCAAGTGATTATAATGAGTAGCCATGGGTTCAGTCCTTCTGATCATTCTACCCTAATCAACAACTATCAACAACTAACATTGAGTGTGACGCTAATCCTTTGTGAGGATGGTAGAGAAAGTGGGATCTTCATTACACATTCATGCTTCTAGTATCATGCAATAGATGGTATGTGGTAAGGTTGCACCATAAATATCCTTTCCTATCCTGAAATCTTATGTTGGTGTTATTCAACATCCAAGCAGCATACAAGAGGAGGGTGCAAAAATAATCCAAGTGGCATACAAGAAGGGTGCAAAAATTAGTAGTCATTTTGGTTCTGCAAATTTTTAGTCTATCTCTTGATTTTTGAGTAGAAAGACTCATTCTACAATCTAGTATCAGGGAGATGTGTAGGTATGTCACTCCTAAAAAGATAATAAAAATAATTTAAACCATAAAAAATCTATTAACACAACAATTAAGTGTTGATATTATAATTTTATACAACTTAACACAAACTATATATATATATATATATATATATATTTCTCTTATAACTCAAAGAAATTGTTTGAATATCCATATTAACTAATATATATATTTCAGTATGAATTTTCTCTCTCTACAGAAACTGTGTATTTATATATATATGTGTGTGTGTGTGTGTGTATGTGTGTGTGTGTGTCTTAACCTTAGTTGGAAAGGAAAAAATAATTGAAGGTAAAGTAGAATAGTTACTTTTTAATAAAAGGAAAATGTGCGACTAATTCAATTTTTAATATAAAATATTAATAATGATAAAATTTCAAATTATACAATTTAAACAATGAAAAATTACCACATAGAACTATATTAACCACAAACTTACGAAGCAGTAAAATGTATTAATTGGCGTGTAATTATTTTTTAAGTTTTATATTTGATCCCTCTAGGCCCTTGGTACATTTGTGGTTAAAAGGAGTCTATATTGTTTCTATGCTACTTATTTTTAATTAGTTGTCCATATGACCTAATATCATGTAGAGTAATTAGAACTAAAAATAATATTTGAGTAAGGTGTTTACACCTCATGTTTTTCAAAAGAAAATTAATGTATGATAGAATCAAATATCCAATGTGAGTTGTGAATAAAATAATTTAATATGAATTAATATAAAATGACTCAATACACATGTTATGTAATGTCTATAACAATCAAAAGTGCAATTTAAACAATAACAAATTACACATCGTTTTTTGTATTCTAAAATAAGTTTGTAACAAAAGAAATTTCATCCATTTTGGCTAATGTTAGATCCGTGTTTTATATGGATCTATGTTGATTTACAACTAATTCCATTTGTATGCATAAATATGTTACCCATCACATATCACATCCAGTGAAATAACAAAAGGTCATCTCAACAAGCTTACTTGCATTGTGACACTAAGCTTTCCACTATAGTTTTCAAAACCATGTATTGGGGTATTTGAAAATAATTTTTGGTCCATATTATTTAGAACCTCATATCGAATAAGGAAAGTTTCTGTCAAAATAGTGGTGGGCAATTTTAGCTGTAAGAAATTTACTCTTGGTTATAGGAGAGAATTTTCCAAGATAACTTTTTCACTCCAACTTGCATATTGAAGGCTAGGCCCTTCAATATAGAGAGGGCTCTCTCTTTACACTGGCTAGATATTTAGAAAGGTATTTTTGATGTAGGGTTTGGTTGGGCCTGAAATCAATATCTCATTAGGTTATGGACCCAAATAGTTAAGGTTTATATAGGTTTACCAAGATAACTAGTTGTCTTAATAGGATTTATAAATGCAAGGTAGATAGTAGATCCTATACCTTTACCATTTATTGTAAATGGATGAAGAAAAAAGAGAAAATTTTATCACTATAAGGCATACACAATGAATCCTATGGTGGATTTAAAATATCAAGATGAAACCTTTGAAAAGTTAACTAATAAAATCAAACATAATGAATTCTAAGTTCTTTTCTCTTTTCCAAACATTCAAAAAAGATTATTAAAAGGAAAATTGAAACATAGAGATGCATAATAAAACCAAATATCTCATGGATATTTATATCAATGGTTAGAATCTACTTATCTTGGTGAATGAAGTAATTAAATCATTAAAAAAAATAGAGACAATGACTATAATTTTCAGTAAATACAACCCTTTATTCATATTCTTGATGAAATATATAGAAAACATAATAGATATCAGCTCCTTGAAGTATGGTAGCAACAATTACATAATATTTAAGAGTTTAATAGGAAACAATTTTAGAAAAAACTTGTTATATGAGCTATTCAAATCCCTAATTTGATACATAATACGTAGTTAATATAGAGAACACGACTACTATACACTCTTGCTGCTAGTATCCTAGAAGTATAATGTGATGTCTGTTGGAAGATATGATATGCAATGGTTTTCTTCTTTAGAGGCTTGATATCTTAAGCTAAATACGTATTTCATCCTTGTAGCCAACTCATGCATGAACCTGAAAATGATGCCAAAATCGTGTAACTGTCTGCCTCCTTTGCTACTTTGTTTACTCATGTTGACTCGTACTCCTTTTAAGCCACAAATATATCTGATATATTACCCCAATATAGCAAAAACTAATTATTTCTTGATGATTAACCAATATTAAACCCTAAATTTTAAGTATCTATTAGGGTTTGCTGGAACAAAATTAGGGTTTACTGTAACAAAATTAGGGTTTGGATTGTACTGTGCCACTGGAGTCAACTGATCACATCCTTGTGCCCTCCATAACTTGAGAAAGGAAGTAAAACTTATTTATATTCCCTCTAACCCTTCTGGTTAGATTTTTTGGGCTTTTGGCAGTTTTTAGTGTTGCACCTTTGTTATTCTCACAACACTCTATTTTATTGTCTTTTCTAATTTTATATTACGCTCTGTTATTTCTTCTTCATCAAGGATGACGAGTGACTCTTTGAAATTAGGATTCATTCTAGATTCGAAATTCAACCTCAGTTTTTTAGTAGGATGAGTGTGAGGTATTTTTCTCTTTACCCTAGCAAAGGTCTTGGCTTCCTCATCCCCTATTTCAATTTTTTTGTTTACCATTTTTTTTCTTTGATATTTTATGTTTTTTATCCTCCTCTTCTACTAAATTTCTTTCCTGGTTTCTTTGGCTTATAGTCCTTCCTTCATAAACCTCAACTTATGGCATCTTCATGGGACCCATTCATGTTTTTTACCTAATCTTATTTAGTATCAAGAACTACAACTTGATAAGGAAATTTGTTTTCACCTTTTTTTCCATATTCTAGGCACATGTGGATTTGAGTTCCTTTGTCTCATTTGCCTCAATTTCTCCAGTTGTTTATTCAAATCATGAGTATATAAAATCTTAATGATACTATGAAGAAAAATATCATGAGCTTGTAATTAAAGTATTTTCCTTTCATTATTGCACATTTTTAACAGATTATGATGTAGGAAATATGGAAAATCCATTTTTCTAAAACTCACTAAGTGACAAAGAAACCTAATGTCGTATAGGTAGGCTTTAGAATACCTACGTTCATAGGTGAAGAAAACTTGAGAAATTCTGATTGAAACATCCCATTGATGTTTCAGTTTTCTTTTGTGGGCCCCTCCATCCTAGTCTTGATTTTGGCAGTCTTATTTTAGGAATAAATTTAAATACACATTCAATAACCTATACTTCTTGAATCACCTTTCACCTTTTGCTGGAAAACCTATTTCTTGAGAAATCGACTCTTTTGTGAAAGGAAACTATAATGTTCTTATTCTAGCTATATTTTGATTGAAATAGAAGATAAAATAATGGCACTAGCTGAGGTTGTACCCATTAAAGAATTGAAATATTGGTTCCTAACATGAACTTTTGAAAATATCAAGAATTTTAGGATATAATTAGAAATACATGCCATTAGGTTCAAAGCTCTTCATGTGGCTAGATAGACCCATTCTTTCAAGATCCAAGACCTTCAACACCTTTATTAACTTAAAATAGCATAAAAAAGGGCTGCAAGAAAACTAACTCTCTTTCTACACTAGAAAACAACAAAATTGGTTTTCCACCTCGAGGAAAGGTTTGAGCCTTGAGAGATTTGATCCCTCTCGGCGCTTGATAGATCCGAAGTTAAAATGGATCTAGGTTGGTTTCAGTCGTGTGGAAGCAAGGAAAATATATTGAAGATATGATTAATTTTATCAATAATATGTAAATATATCTAATATTAATATAATCATTTTAAATGTGCTAAATATGTCTGAGATTAACATGGTCATTTTAATTTTAAATTTTCCTATTTGCCTCAGTTTGGTGAGATGATAAATATTTTTGATAACTTTAATGATGAAAAATGATTAAATAATCCTTAATCAGGGTGTGACGAAGAAGATCAACCCTCCAAAAAGTATTAATGGTAGTGGCTTGGGTATTGAAACCCACCACCTTCCACATGAATGGCAAGGGTGGCAGGCAGTACTTTCATGTGAAACAGAAGGTGAGGTGCTAAGATGGAGGCCCATGCATGGCACTTAATGAAGGGTGGAGGAAGGCGTGGTGGTTTTGTTATGATGATAGACTCTGGTTTAGGCACGAATAAAGGATAACAAACCTCCATCGCCCTTCCACCACGACGAAAATTGGGTATGTTGTTGGTTTCCTCTCCCTATTTCATTCCATGTTTCTATTTTATCAATTTTTTTGGTCTCTGTCGGAGTATAAGGGGATGAAGTTGGACTTGTATAGTTTTTTGTTGGGTAGGGGAGAGAGAAACGAATCTAACTATGGTTGGGGGAAGGTTGGGGTTTTATCGGGTCTCTGCCTCTATTTCATAGCAAGAATAGGACAAGGCCTCAACATGCACCTGAGTGTGAGTCTGTCAGGTGAGGGACACCAAGAGAAGGGATCGGTAAGGGGTTGGGTAATCCAGTTAGGCTATAGAGTTAAGGAGAAGTCTTGGGCTATGCATAGTTCAGAAGAAATGTAGGCTAATGTCAATTCCGATGGTGGGAGCTATGACAAGAGAGAGGACAACATAATGGAGGTTAAGATATTGAAGGAATGCAGGAGTTATTTTGGGTATGGGAATAATTACTATAGTGCGCATGATCATCAGGGACCAGGGGTGGTATAAATTAAGCAAGGTGTGAGGGAGTTGTGTCTTCAAAGGGATGGACAAGGGAGAAGTTCTAGGGAGAGCCCCCTGGGTCACCATTGTTCTGATATATTTGATGCATGGAGCTTTGATTATTTTCAGTACATGGAATTACGCCTCTGTTGGATTTTGTGGATAGGACACCCAGCTATAAACCTTTCTAAATACTATGGGATGGCACAATCAAAGAGCCCTACAGCTCGACGTTGCTCCAAGAGCCCACCATCTTGAGGCCACGGATGGAAATATAAGGGGAAGGAGGTTGAAGCTCTACCCATCTCAACCATGAGCAAGACGAGAGGATGAAGGCCTACAATAGATGTTATCCAACAGGAAACGAAAGCATATCATCAAAATACAACAAAGGAAATGCAGAAGCTCGTTGAAAAATGGGAAGCTGACATACATAGAGATGCAAATACATAGATGGATACTGAGGAATAGAAAGGTATAATATTGGATGTAGCACAAACAAGAGGTATACTAACACAATTCAAGAAGAAATTGTATCTCTATTTTTCTATGAAGAGCATGCTTGGGAAACTGTTGGAGAATAGTTCTACGATCATGATGATATTAGCCCAAGACTTCGCAAATTATAATAGAAAGTTATATAATATTAAATTATAGCTGAGGAAATAGGATGGGTGCCTCGAGCGCATTAAGTACCACCTCTTGTGTATTTACAAGCCTTTTGATCATGCTGGCAGCTCGGTTCAGGATCTGACACCAGTGGATTTGACCTCCGTTCTTGAAGAGGCTGGGTAGTTTCTGGATGCATTAGTATGCCTTTTTTCTTAGTATCTATATGAGGCTAGCATTTAAATTTCGAGTGTCCAGTAATTTTGTTAGTCAATCTGTGAAAAATTGTATATGTGTGAGCATCCAGCATTTGTTTTCTTGGTATTACAGACTCAAAACCTTATTTTTTTGGATGGCATACCACACCATCATGTTTCCAACAAACTAGGTTTGCCACTCAGGATGAGTTGAGGCCACCAAACTGGTAAATATAGGTTTTTGTTGTTTATAATATTAATGAAAAAGGAGTCCTACCTAGCTTACAAGAAAAATTGATGAAATAATTTTTTTAAAGAAAAATGTCTATAATAGTTTTGAATGATAGAAAATGTGAATAATGAGAGTGTAGTCAATTACAAGAATATTTATTGTGATCAATCTCAAAATATTTTCTTCTACTATTCTCATTTTCACCCTTCTTAGTTTTGCCATCTTTCCATGTTGATTATATGAAAAGGACGGTTGAAATCGTAAACCATTTAAATATTTAGCTTGATATGTTGTATTAAACATCATACCTTTTATCTCTTGCTATCCAATATCAATAGGTTGAATTACTATAACACAAAAATCAGTATACATTGTCAATATTTTTTGTGCCTACAATGAAATCAATGCACATTGTTAATCCAATCACTTTAAACTTAACTTACCATCATACATCCAATTACATCATATCATAAATCAACACATACACTAGAATCTATTCATTTAGTGTAAGCAATCAAATAGGAATTGCAAGCAATTAAATATAATTAGAAGTTAACATATACATTGAAATCAATTCATCTAGTGCAAGCAATCAAATATGATTAGAGATAACCTTCTACACTGAATTCAATGAATTTAGTGAAATAAATCCAATAGGATTAGAAATCATCTACATTGAAATAAATGCATCTAGTGCAAGCAATCAAATATCATGAGAAATCAGTATCTACACTAAAATCAATGCATCTAGTGGATTAAATCAAATGGGATTACAAATCTCCATCTACACTGAAATCAGTGCATATAATGAAATAAATATTATTCCCTCTCTCCCCCCTCCATCTAAATCTCCCTCCATCTCTCCTTCTTTGTCTCTCTATCTCACCTCCCCAAACAAGCACACTCTCTCACTCCATAACTATCAATGTCTTTATCCCTCCCTCTCTCTCTCCATATCTCTCTTCTTCCGTCTCTTCATCATCCATCTATATCTATATCTTCACCTTCTTTCCCTCTCCCATAATTCTATATCTCTTTCCTCATGTTGTGCTCTCTCCCTCTCTCTCCATCTTCGTTATCATTTCATCTCTCTCTCTCTCCACCTTTATCTCTCTATGTATTTCCTCTTACCTCCCTCTCTCTCCCCCTCTAACTCTATCCCTCTTTCCCTCTTTCTCTCCACTCTCAAATCCTCTCTCTTCCTTCCTCTCTCTCTTTTTCTCCACACTTCTCTCTCTCTCTCTCTCTCTCCAATTCTGTTACTATATCCCTCCCTCTCTCCTTATCTCTCCTTCCCTTTCCCATTATCTCCATCTCTCCTTTTTTGTCTCTTTATCTCACCCCAAAACGTACACACTCTCTCCATCTATCCCTTGTCACACCTTCTCTCTCTCTCTCTATATGTCCTTATTTGCCTCTTTATCTCACCCCTAAAAATACACACTTTCTCTCCCCCTCCAAATCCATATCTCTATCCCTCCCTATCTCTTCCTCTGTCTTAGCCTTCCTTTCTCTCCATTTCTCTCCTACCTACATATCTCTTCCCCCATCTCTCTCTCTCTCTTTCTCTTCCCTCCAATCCTTTCACTATCTCCCTCCCTCTCTCCTTCTCTCTCCCTCCCTCCTCTCCCCCCCCCGCACTCTCTCTCTTCATTCCTCCTCTCCCCTATCCTTTGGTTTATCTCCACCTCTCCCTTGTCACTCCCCCTATCTCTCCACGTGTATCACTCTATGTCTTTGTTATCCCCTCCCACATATCTCTAGAGTTAATATATATCATGGTATATTAATATATATTATAATATAAAAAATTTAATATTGTATGTAACCAAATTTATTAAATTTAATAATATTAATATTATAATATATTAATATGAATATTTTATTTAATAATAATAATAATAATAATAATAATAATAATATTACCGTTAATCATTTGGCCCATGGTATTTGGCCCACAGGATTCACCTAAATAAAACCTGTTTTCTGAGTGTTTGTAAATATAATGTAGATTATAGACTAAATATGAAAAGAGGTTTTATTGATTTTCCATACTTCTAGTTTATTTATATTTTATTTATTTTCTATACATCTTTGTACCTATTATTTATTTATTTATTTACCATACCTCTTTATAAATATGTTATTTCACCCATGGTATTTAGCCCATGATATTAATAATAATTTGTCCCATAGCATTCACCTAAATAACTCCACTTTTTTTAGTTTTTGTAAATGTAAAGAGGTTTATGGAGTACATATAAAAAAAGGTTTTATTTATTTACCATACCTCTAGTCTATTTATATTTTTATTTATTTCCCATACCTCTAGAGGAAGTATAAAAATAGGTTTTATTTATTTGCCACACCTTCAGTTTATTTATATTTTTATTTATTTACCATACCTATTTTTTTAATATGGAGTAAGTATAAAAAAAGGTTTTATTTATTTACCATACCTCTTTTTGGAGTGTTCAAATCCAGTTTAAGATGTTGAGCCGACACTACAAATGCTTGCTTACAATACATTTCTTACATTACATCTACACATGTGACCTATAATCCGACATTTCTTACATTATATACACACATATTACATTACATATACACACACGCCTTATACCAGGCTATAGAGCACCTATCTGCAATCACCACTTGAGTGCTCAAAAAATATGGCTTAACGACACTACGAAAAAATTTAGTAGCGCCACCCTATCTTTTGCTATAGATCAAATCATAAAGAAATTTTTTACTTAGACTTAGGGTTAAGTAAAGCTTAGAAAACCTTATAATTAATACAACACTCCCCTTTACATGATTATGACTTGCAAAAATTATGTTATATCTGAAAGACATGTTAAGAATAGAAAAACCTCAAGTTATGTTGATAAAAGAAACAAGAGTCTCAGGTCAAAAAATGGAAGATATTTTTAAAAATTATAAACCTCATTATGAAGTAATGGCAACATATTCACGTGGTAGTGCAAGGGGGATAGTTGTCTTATGGAATCCTGTTGA